>JALIZH010008310.1:605000-895993 GCA_030522465.1 Rhipicephalus appendiculatus | reverse complement strand
TGACAAATAATGAAAACAGAAAGAAGATAGTGTCAGTTCCTTATGCGCACAAGATTGCCCATAACCTAAAAAACGTAGGTAATCGATATGGCCTAGAAGTTGTTTTTTCGGCACCAAACAAGCTTAATAAAATATGTTCCAAACTAGACCGGAAAGTTTCCATAGCAGCAAAAACTAATGCCGGTAGCTGTAAGATAAATCACACTACAAAGTTTGTTAAATGTATCCTCGCGGTCGTGTATTGCTTGCCGCTATCATGTGGCAAGGTATACATAGGCCAGACGGGTCGTTGTTTAAACATCATCAAGCGATCATTGGCAACCAACATTCATTCTCACATAAAGGCGCACTGTTCTCAGTGTGGCTGCTCGCCACTGTTCGGTGATACAACTGTAGTCTTCCGTCATCGAAACCAATTAACCAGAGAAATTGTTGAAGCCTTCCACATAAATAAAAGAAAAGATGGCTGCATTAGTCAGTCATCAGTGTCGTTAAGTAACCGTGAAGCCAGCTTCCTCGAAGGACTTTAATTGAAGTTAGTGTTTACATGTGTCACATTGTTCTTCATGATGTTTCTAATTCTGATTCAGGCACGTGTAAATTCCCGCCAAACATTTTTTGTCTTATAATACCCAGCGCTGTTATTTCTTGTTTCATCAAAAAGTGTCTAGGCATAACTGACGTATGCTATCGCTTGATGTTAGTGTGTACATGGGTCGTCTTTCCTTTCTTTTTGTTTAAAATTCGGTTTCAGGCACGTGTAAATCCACGCCAATGTTCTTAATGATACCCAGCGCGGTTTTTGTTGTATCATCTAAAGTTGTATAAGCTTATCTGCCGTGTATACTATCACTTAAAAAAGGTTTTTTGGCAATGATTCTATGTTTGTAGTTCTTTTCTGTGTCGCTAGGGATTTGGGTTATATATGAAGTGCTGCTTCTGAAATAAAATTAGTTGCGAGTGTAGCGAGTGTCGTGTTTTTCTTGTCCTCTGTGTCCCCGTCGAATTTGCGCTACTACACCATATGTCAAAATTTTGAGGAGCGTCAGATCACTGGAAAGACTGCCATAAAATTGCTGAGTAATAAAAACTTGTCACGCTATTACTTTCACAATGTGTCGCTGCACTCGGTGAGTTACGTATACTCTTAATGCCTGCGAAGGCGTGACCTGTACGGGACGCAACGCTCCTCCACCACCGTAGCGCACAAATAGGCTACGGCCGGGTGCTTCGAGTCTCCGACATGGCATAGAAAAGGCGCTCGAGGCAGGCTGTCAACAGTATTATATCTGCTGAAAGTTCGCTGTACCAATAATTTCGGATGAACTTGATGTCGTTCATACAGTGCTTTCAAAAGACAAAACCAAACAAAATGTGGTTGTGACATGTAGCTCACGCTCAACCC
Source organism: Rhipicephalus appendiculatus (assembly GCA_030522465.1). Classification (NCBI taxonomy): domain Eukaryota; kingdom Metazoa; phylum Arthropoda; class Arachnida; order Ixodida; family Ixodidae; genus Rhipicephalus; species Rhipicephalus appendiculatus. The sequence continues at coordinate 894,588 of JALIZH010008310.1, read as the reverse complement.
GAAACCATATCCTTCAAGTGGTCAAAACGAAGACGATAACTCCAGCAGATTTCGGTTACGAAGGCGATGGAACTGTATATGTAAATGAGCATCTGTGTCCGGAGAATAAGGTTTAATTGGGGAAGGAAATCTCGAGGAAGCGGGAAAAAAATTGGAGATTTGTGTGGTTTTTCAATGCAAAAGTTCTGGCAAAAAAAAGCTGAAAACTCGAATGTCTTTCATATCCGCTGTGAAAATTATCAGTCTCTGAAAATCTGAATCAAGAAAGCTTGTCTGAAATGGACGTCATGATATAATCTGCAAGCCATTTTGGCAGAAGTAAATTCTTGTCATAGCCTCATGCATTGTAATATTCGTAGCATGCAGAAAAACAAAACGTGGATCATTGCTGTACTTTCCTTGCAGCCTTTTGAGTTTAATTACATAGCAGTTTCGGAAACATGGCTAAAACAGAGTGATACTTACAGCATCCCTGGTTAAAATTTCTATTCCACTGCGCGACACGCCCCCAATACAGGTGGTGTAGCCTTATTTGTAAAATCTGGTATACCTTGCACTGTTCTTTCTGATTACTCAAAATCGTATTCATCTGAGCTTCAGATCATTGTAGCTATATGTAAAAATGAAGTAATCGTACTGGCTTATCGCGCCCCCCAGTGAAAAATGATCAGATTTCATGGATCATTTTGAACGGTTACTACAACACGTAAATTCGCTCAACCAAAAAACAGCGATATGCGGGGACTTCAACATAGATACCTTAAAGAACTGCCATTCATAGGCTGGTTTGCATGTAATAAACATTCAATTGGCACTCAGCGCTTGTCCCGTGGTCTTTGTTTCTTCGTCGTCCTTGTTCCCTTCGCGCTGTTACTTACTTTGCTCCAAATACGAACCAACTAGCCCCCAGCAAGTTGTTACTAATGCAAATTTCTTCTGCAATGGGCTCTTTCCTGTCATCACAGGCCTGTACAGACTCAGCGTACGTATGCATCAACTTCATCGCAGTCACCACCTGTCACTCGCGTTCTTTGGGCTACTATTTAAAAAGACGAATCATACCACCCGTGATCAACGCCTTTTTGTGGTTTTGTGGAACCTTCTTGGGGACACGAGAAAAGGTTGTACAATATATTGAAGTCGGCAAAAATGGCGACAAATCCGACTCTACAATGACTGCCTGATTGAACTCGTTGAAGAAGGAAAGGACCCCTGCCGAAACGACCAAACGCTCTGCGCCTAAACGAGACTAGCAGGGCAGTCCACAGAATTCCTTTGGCAACACACCAGGCTCTTTTTACCAAAACCGCCAGCCAAGACAGGCAGCGCAAGTGTGGTAACTACGCTTGGGGCGCGAAAATTCTAGACTATATCAGGAAAATCCTAGAAAAAGGCCCAAAGTACAGTTTTGAGCCACGTTTAACTGCTCCTCTGATTCTTGCCATGGGTAGGAGCATAGAAGACATCGCGGACGACCAAGACCGCGAGCTAGTTATCGGTGAGGCAGTGCGCTGCGTGCTCAAGCATGCTCCGAGGAAGAAATCAGGCACAGTGCCCTTAAAGAGTGTTGTCACTTGCCTGAAGAAAGATGCACTTCAAGTGATACAGGCCGACAAAGAAGGTGGCTTCGTCGTTCTGCCCGAAACGTTAATGAAAGAAAAATCCAGGAACGCCGTTTCGAAGAACTTCAAAGAAATTTCTTACGAATCAAAGAAACAAAAGAAAGCCGCCCTGAAGCTCCTCAAGGACATGCACCTGAAGTCGACGAGGAAGCTTGTCAACACTGCAGACACAGAGTTTCTGGAAGTTTTCTTCACTTGCAAAACCCACAAGCCTTGTTACCCTCTTAGAGTAATTGTGTCCGAGAAGACATCTTGGCAGTGCCATCTAGGGAAATTTCAACAGACTCACCTAAAGAAGCTGCCGATGATGAACCCTTTCCTGGTAAGAAACTCTGATGAAGTTATTTTGTCTATTAACGAAGCTCAAGGGATTGATCGAAGTGCATTTTCAATAGATATTGAGGACCTGTATTATTCTGTGCCGGATATTGGTCTTATGTCAGCCGTGCGTGAAACTATGAAGGATTTTGGGGAAGTGATTTTTCAGAATTGTGTGGGTCTTAGCAACAACAACTTTTTGACGCTTTTAGAATTTTATTTTCATTCAACAGCCATTGAGTTTGACAGCCATTTTTACATTCAGCAAACTGAAATCTGTATAGGTTCAGCCATAGCTCCTATTTTGTGCGACATATTTTCAGCTTCTCTTGACAATCTTATCGCAGCTGAGTTGATAGACACGCCTGTAACACAAGCGTTCAGATACGTCGGCGATTACTTAATTGTTATGAAGAACAACGATTGTAATCATTTACGGGACCAAGTCGACAACATACTAGGCATTTTCACAAAGTCATCGTGAAGGACTCAAGTTCACGCATGAATTGCCGATCAGTAACCGAGTTCAGTTTTTTGGCATGAACCTATGTTTTTCATTAAGTAAGCGTATGCTGGGCCTGTTAGCCTAGGATCAAAGAAAACCTTGCTGCCGTATGACAGCGCGCAGACCAAATTGATTAAGAGGGGCATAGCCACAACGTGTATTAAGGCATCATTAAATAAGTCGTGTGAGCACGAATGAGAGCGTAGACTGATGAATCAGCTAGCGCGGTTACGAGGCGCAGGCTTTCCCCATTCCGTCATCACATTCGTCTGCGAAACAATCTTGCAGAGAGAAAAAATAGAACCTGGGAACAAAGGAAAGAAGGAAGACCAGAGGCCAATGCACGTAATTCCGTACTTGCACAGGTTGTCTCATAATCCTAAAAAAGTTTCAAACAGTTTGTCTCATAATCCTAAAAAAGTTTCAAACAGGCACAATGTTAAAATTGCTCTTCAATGCCCCTTGTAAGCTGTGTTCTATAAGTGCACTCATGAAATCAAAAAGCAGGCCCCCCCGCGTGCACCACTAATCACAAAATCTGGTACACTGATTGCACGAGGAATGCGGTGTATCAAATTCTCATGAGCTGTGGGAAAGTGTATATTGTTCAAACAGGACATTGTTTTAATGGATTACGCTCGGCTACACGGCAGCAACGTAAAAAATGGATATGGTTGCATTTAGTTGACCATTGCAAGAAGTGCGCATGTGTTCCCATGTTTGCAAAAAATATAATTTATAGATAAATGAAAATCTAAGAAGGAAAGAGAATTTTTAAAGGCGTTTTGGATCAGTCACGAAGGTGCCAATTGTGTTCGCCCTCACTTGTACTATCGCAGAAGCAAAGGGACTTCCTGAAAGGAAGATTGCAGTCGTGATTGCGAGTATTTAATGTGCGCATGTTGTTCTGAGAATGTGTAAATAGGCTGGTTTTCATGTAATAAACATTCACTTGGCAGTCAGCGCTTGTCCCATGGTCTCTGTTTCTTCGTCGTCCTTGTTCCCTTCGCGCTGATACTTTCTTTGCTCTAAATGAGAATAGCTGCACTGATACCCGCCGTTTCTTTTAGATGTGAAGCACCTTATGGCGAAGCTTAATCCGGTGGTGGTGGTGGTGGTGTGCCGGCGTGACCACCCTTTTGCGCATGCGCAAACCCTTTCAAAAAAATACAAATAAAAAACCTCCTCTCCCCCCTCTCTCTCCTCTAGGCATCCCTCCCCGCGGCAACCACACCCTCACTGCGCATGCGCCTCCCCTCCTCTCTCCCCTCTTGCGCTCCCCCCCTCTCTCCTCTAGGCATCCCTGCCCGCGGCGTCCACACTCCCCACTGCGCATGCGCGTCCCCCCCTCTCTCTCCTCTCCTACGCTCCCCCCTCTCTCCTATAGGCATACCTGCCCGCGGCGTCCACACTCCCACTGCACATGCGCGTCCCCCCCTTCTCCCATCTCCTACGCTCCCCCCCCTCTCTCTCCCCTCGCGACGCCGACGCTGGGAGCGTCTGCTACGAGTTTCTTGGTTGAAAAAACCGACTGCTCGCGCTGCACAACCGTTCACTGGCCCACTCCGTATATATGGCAATGGATTTCGACCTGCAAGGTGGTGCCGGTGGGAGATTTCTCCTGTGCGTTGTTGAACAATAAAAATTCGCAGCGTGCGCGTTAACTAAAAGCGGAGTGCGCGGGTCTCTGTGTCCAGTCGGAGTATTCTGTCTCTCATTGCCCATTAGCAGCGATTGGCATGTTCCAGTAGGCAACAGTGCTCCATCACTGCCTGCTTTGCTCCTCCCCAGTTTTCTGTCCTGCGCAACGCTGCGATGAGCGCCAGCGTCAACGCCACCGCCAGTGTAAGCGTTAGCGCCCGCTGCTTCACATCTACACATGGTTCCCTTTAGCGGGAGATGGTGTAATTTTTTTCGTTAAACGCACGGTATGAATGGATCAGGCCGTGAAAGAAATTTAATATCCATAAAATTTATTATTGTGCCGACTGCGGTGTTATAGTGCTTGCAGTTTTTTCCGTAACTGCAGAGTACTGGGGACGAGAGTACTCCATTGCGCGCTAATGGAGATCGCCGAACTGGCGGAAAGCCTCGTTTAGCTTCCTTGGCGTAAGGAAGCCCGTGTGACAGCGATAATATCTCCCTTGACTTAAAGACGAAGGAGACAAACAGCGTTCGCGGGTGCACGTGCGAGAGGGTTTCACCTCGGACGAACAGACATGACAGCCTTCCTAAGCGACAACAATAGCCTGCAATTACAGCCCTCACTCTCTCCCAAGCCAAGGTTGGAATCATCATAACCGACTCTCAGCAAGCGCGTCACAGCTTTGCTGCCGGGAGAATTGCAGCAAGTTCGCCCAGAATTACCAGCTCAAAATCGCCAACGAGAGCAGCCTCGATCGCATGGGCGCAAACTCAATAAAGGCATTGCCAGCAGCGGGACCGCCAGCTCTCCGAACCAGCCGTATGAGCTTATCAGGTAAGGTATCACGCTTAAGAGCCTGAGGGCGCTTGTTCGATTCCCGGTCACGGCGGTCGAATTTAGATGGAGACAAAAGGCAAGAATCACCGTCCACTTCAATTAAGGGCACGTTGTACAACCCCAGGTGGTCGAAATTTATTTGGAGTCCCTCTCTGCTACTTGTCGAACAACCATATCTTGTTTGGTCTCGCAAAGCCCCAGAACTTCCTTATATCGCAAACACTGTGACTAGAGATTGAACAACTGGGCCGAACCCCGAGAAGATTGAGCCAGAGCAGATGCATCACCTAGTCTCATATCAAGATATCACATAACATTACAAGATAGCCCGCAGAAGGCACCCTACTCGATAGAAGTGACTAATCAAGAGAAGGATGTATTATTACGAGTTCCAAAGGTCAGCGCATTCCGCCACCAAATCAGAACTCACCACATAGTCCTCACGCAGTCGTCTCCTAAAAGTCGTTCTTTCGGCGAACCGTTGTTCCTTCGAGAAAAAGCATTACGCCGCAGAAAATTACCCCCAACCTTTTCGAATCAGACAGCTTCGGCAGAGAGCCTACGTCAGCTCAATTGCGCGAGGACCTCCCAAGGCTGATTGTGAGAGCGCAGAAATTGGTAAGAGATCAAGACATTCTAAATTAGGAAGCCCCTGCAAATTGAAATTCGAAAAATAAAGATTTCTATTATCTCTGTTTCTCTCTCTATCTCGCAGCAAAAGAACTCTGTTGGTAGTGCAACAGCATATTATTCAACTGTTCAACTATTGTGCTTATGTCTAAGTACGCCCCCGTAGTTTTCACCGTGACGAGCTTTACTATATTGAGTGATACGTCCATACAGCACGGATATACATTGGCCTGTTGTAACTTAAGATATCGATATAATATTGAAATATCTACGCTAACTGCCTACGAGATGTTTACACAGGTGGTTTATGCCCCTTGGCGCGCTTAATTTTTCCGATTAAATAAAAAACAACGCGAACCAATAATTTTCCAATGAACCATTGTAAAACTATTGGGCACTTACAAAAAATATATGTGAAAAGAACTCAATTTTTTTCGGACACCGCCTATTTTACTTAGAGGCCTAACGCTCACTAAAGTGATTTCGTGTCCAAAGGCGGGAGTCTTGAAACCTGTCCGCTCCCCTGATAGACAGCACGGCAGAAAGGAAGCCAGGTGGAGCTGATAATAAGCTGCACACTTGGTCGAAAGTGATCAAACTCAGGGTGGAAGAAAGTGAGCCTGGGTTTCATCACTTTCGACCATGATTATTGTCTTCGTGTTGAGATACTCGTGTCTGATGTAGACATATACCAAAGGACTAAAAATCATGGAAAAATCCTGTAGCATTTAATTGCTCTAGTGACTTTTCTGATACATGAGAATAGCATCCGCCAAGCCCTTAAACGTTTTGTCTAAGCCGAATTAGTGAAGTTCAAATTTAATGAAAATATTATTGTTAAAACGTCGAAGTTTACGATTGGTACCGCGGCGAATACGAAGATTTTACACAGACTGCTTGCAAATTACTGTGCCTTACGCGCTTTCGTTTCCTTAGCACTGAAATTTTTGTATAAATACAGAAGGCATCGCTATAATGATTTGTCAGTGCGCCGAGTAACATCCACATGAGCCAACTAGTGAAAAAGTTGGCATGCCAAAATTTATGACGTTTTTCTTTTGCCAGCACGTACACTAGAGGGTAAATTGTATAATATTGTTAGATATAGCGCTCACATAACGCTCGTCGTGCCGGGAATCCAACCCGTATTTCAGAACTTATTCAGTAAAAAATATATATATAAACGCTGGTGCAAGCATTAATACTCACAGATCAAGATTGTTTTCTTATTTACGGGATAATGCAATTGGAACTCTGTCTCAGAAGTTGGCGTGTCCACAATCCAGCAGCCTGCTCGAATTCCATTACAACAATATATTCAGAATAATTAGAAAAAATGGGGTTAGAAGACCTCAGGACACAACCGTTAAATGACTCCCCAAAAGTAAAACGAACGCCAGCGCAGCACTCGAGCATGTCACCCTCGTAGACGGGATCGCTCCGTCGTACCGGAATGGAAGCGTGCCGCGTCATCAGACATCGTCGTGCACAAGGCGGAGAAGGACATTACGGTAAGCGATTTCTCGTGTAAGCTTCCCTTTGCGGAGTGTGCAGAGAAGCCCTCGCGCTATCGGCACCAGGTTTTTTGCTTTCTCTTCGAGTATGTGCATATCCCGCCAAAAGTTTCGCAAGGCACAGAAACGACATTTTTGTGTAATTACCACCGAGAGAAATAGAGAACCACAGCGAAAGAAATGTTTTTCGAAGGTCCCAAAGAGCAGAGCTTATCTCGTTCACAATGGTGGGTGACGCCATTAACTCTGCTTGGGGCTTTCCTTGCTTTCCCTTTGTCGTGTAATTGTGTTCAAAATTAGAAGCCATATAACGCGTTTTAATATATCTCGTCAAATAGTGCTGTCAGGTAGTTTTGGTGCCGAAGGGAACAAGTTACACTCTTACTCAACGAAAGCAATGAATAGGCCTGTGTTCCCACCAGTGGAGTGGCTTCAATTTCAAACACAGCGTTAATTTTTCTGCAAAATGCGAAGCATTTCTTAGCGAACCAAAGGTAATTTGACCACTGCTATCTATCTATCTATCTATCTATCTATCTATCTATCTATCTATCTATCTATCTATCTATCTATCTATCTATCTATCTATCTATCTATCTATCTATCTATCTATCTATCTATCTATCTATCTATCTATCTATCTATCTATCTATACCCGCCGACCTCTGGCACTCTCATGGTCGTCACCTTAACCTGGTATTCGCAATGCCCACGAACTATAGGGGGCGCGCAGTGCGAATCAAGATGACGCCCGGAGGAGGGTCGACCCGTTTGTTCGCATAGGAAGAGATAGGACGTGCAGACGTACGGCCCGTGCCACTTTCACTGGATGAGGTCGTGGACCGCACTGATGTGGATATTAGGCCAGAATAGCAGCCCAAACTATGGAAAGTGCGAAATGCTCGCTACCTCATTATTTACCGTGGTGAGAGAGGTTATATTTCGGCTGCGTTACCGCGCATCAGCGATGTTTTACAAAATCCTGTGCGCGCTACTGAAAACGTATGAACTGAACCGCAATCCAAGTATAACTAATAAAAGTTTTTTACGTTCGTCCGCTCAAGCCAATTTATATATATATATATAAAAACGGGTACCCGTACGAGAGAGCAGTGCTTTTATGCCTAGCATTTCGGCCGTGGCACGGCCTTCTCTGACGAAGGCCGCGCCACGGCCGAAACGTTAGGCATAAAAGTATTGCTCTCTCGTACGGGTACCCGTTTTTTTTATACATACCGAACCAACTGAATTTTCCTGCTATATATATATATATATATATATATATATATATATATATATATATATATATAAGAAAAAAACGGGTACACGTACGAGAGAGCAATACTTTTATGCCTAACGTTTCGGCCGTGGCGCCGCTTTCGTCAGAGAAGGCCGTGCCACGGCCGAAATGCTAGGCATAAAAGCATTGCTCTCTCGTACGCGTACCCGTTTTTTTTTATACATACCGAACCAACTGAACTTTCGTGCTATATATATATATATATATATATATATATATATATATATATATATATATATATATATATATTCTTTTTTTTTGGCGGTGAAAAGCGCTTTTCCGCAGATTTCGCGATTTCTGAACTTTCAGCGCAATCTTGCGCATGAAATCTGCGCTGAGAAGACGCATAACTGTGAAACGTAAACCCTGTTAAGTGCAAGGGCATATTATACATGAAAACTCTGCCGCAAATCTTGGAGTGAGCGCCTTCAGTAGCCTACAGCACGCAGGTATTTTTCCCCCTGTTCTGATGCTGGAAGCCACGAAATATGGTGATAAACGCGCGGCTTTCGTTGAATATTATCTCTACCGACACAAAAGAATACAGCATTGTGAACTCGGTACTTCATTAAAGCAAAACACTTGGACACACGCCTGTTAACGTCCAATTGGCACCAGTGTTCTGGTACGAAAATGAGAGCAACTTCAGTTTGAGTTGCTCGAGCATCGTGGGCACGAATGACAGCTTTCTTTAGATATCACCGGCTTGCTTTTGTATCACATGTTGCCGATAGAGAGAACATAATTGTTTTTAGGCCATCAGAAGAGAAGAAGCAACACAGCGCAAGGCGCTCACTGCCAGATTCCCGGCAGAGCTATCATTGTATAATATAATAATTTCGAATAACGAATCGAAATGCGCTCTATTCGATTCGGTACTCGAATCGAATAGCGCATATTTGAAATACCGAATATTTTTCGAATAGTTTTCGAATAATCAGCCACGACAAACAATGCTCGAAGGAATGAGACGTGGGAATAGCGAGGGGTAACTTTTCTTGTTTGCGTCATCAGACGACCCAGATGCATGCAGCCCGTGTACTTGCGGCACTATATCGAAGTCATATTGATCACAGGGGGGGAGGCGTTTTGGCTTAAAACTGCAGTGTCGCTGAAGCAACAGTGTCGGCGCTCAACTATATCCACTATGAAACTCGTGATGATGTTAAATCAAGAAAATTGCTTAATATTTAGGAGTCAGTTTTATTTCAAAGCTGTTGACTAAGGACCACCTTGAGTATTGTTGTCACAGCTGTATTTCTGGTGCGGGCCAGAAATACAGCTCTGGCTGTGTTCAGATAAGAACGTCGGTGCATGTCCGCCGACCCCCTTTAATTTCGCCCAAAAAAATATATTTTGTTGTCCGAGTCCCCAGAACCACAAAACCACTTTTGGTTTCGCGAGAGAAAATTTCACCTTCTTTTAAAAAATTCACAAGTCTCCACTGAGCCGCCACCGCCTCTTTCGGATTTCGCGAAAATGGGATTTCGATGAGACGCTACAAAAACACTATTGTAGTTGTAGGTCCGAAAAGTTTTCTCCACATACTACGGATAGTTTTTGTTGAGAAAAAAATATTACTTTGCAGTTTTGATGTTGTTCTGTTAAGGAAAAAAATCGCAAAATCGACACAAAGCTCAATAATGCTCACATTTAAGATTTTTTTTCCTCCGCAAGTATAAACGCCAGACTTCCCAAAGTTTATAAAAACATTGCCATATGTTTGATGAACAAGTGTGCTGAACAAAATACCTGAGAGTGGCTTCAAACATTAACCAGAGATGTTCAACTGAGGGCATGTCTCTCAAAAGGCAATATTTTGAAGATCGTTAAAAAAAAAAAAAACACCATCTTCGATTTTCTTTAAACTCGCCAGAATTAAAGCCGAGCACGTGTTCTAACTTAATCTGTAAAGACATGTTGCATTATTTTTGTGAGGTCGGAACTACGAAGCACGAAAAGTGGCCAAATTGGCGTATACTGAGTAACCATAACAATGAGCGAGCATGGAGCAATAGTTGCCATTATCGTTATTTTTAGGTCCTGAATGTCTTCTGTTGTGCTCGATAGACAACAGCTTGACAGATAAAATGAAAGAGTTGCCTTAAAGTGCAAATTTGTTCATTTGCGTGCGTGCACGTGTCGCAGTTTTGGTCCTGGCGTAAGGACTAACCGCAAGATTTCCAGAAATGTAGTCAAGTCGAGCTCTCGGAAGGAACTGTTTATTTACCCCTATTGTATACACAAGGAGTCATAGTCACAAGTCATAGTCAGACAAGTTAGACAGTCACGAACGTTACTGAAGCACTTGTGCGTATCTTGCTCCAGGTGAAGCAACCTTGTGCACACAACCCATTTCGGCCTCAAGGAGGAGAACTTCGTGAGCTCGATCCCTGTGTCAGGGTGAGCCGCTGTAGACGAAATGTTTCCCGAATGGACCTGGTCATCAGCCGTTTTGAAACGTACTCTTTTTGTCCTTTAGAACTAATTGCAATGAAATCTTTCTTGTTTGGGCTTTGTTGGGTGGAGTTGAGCTCATCGTCAGTATAGTATTTCACTGCTGCCTGTATGTTTTCTGGCTTCAGCTTCGATCTGGTGTAGAGGTTCGGATTTGACCACACCCGGGTGTCTGTATTTTCTGGATTTCCGAATGAGGTGCCGAGTTGCGGATGGAATCATTTCTTGAATTTCTTGATGAGAAAGGTTCACAGGGAGCAATGTCAGGAGGCGGCAGCGTTCATACTATGATTCGCAGGTATCGAATGTGTGCTTTAGGTTGCGCAGCCACTCGCGACACGTGTTGCAGGTTTCCCCTGAAGGACCAGGTTCCTCTGTAGTGGCGTATGCTATTGTAAGGACAGCAGAAATTGTCCTGGAGATAGCGCCCTCGATCTGCGCTTTCTTACGCGTTGGCGTAAGACACTCGGCATTGTGCTTTCACTTTCCCCGGAATTTTCAGAGTTGTCACGTCGGTTGTCTTAACGAGTACGTTTAGCTCTTCGACAGCAGTTTGTTCGGGAACAAAATCTGCGTCAGACTGAGATGCATGTGGAGACTCTACGGCGATCTGTTTGAAGCGGTTGAAACAGCTCTGGCACAAAATGTCGGTTTGTCTGATGGATGAGGCTTTTTCTGGCATGCGCTTTCTTAGTAAGGCGACATTAAAATCTTTCACACATCGAAAGTTCCACTTGTAGGCAATCTTCTTCGTATGCCTCTTTCGGCAGTCAGCGCAAAACGCTCGCTCTGAGCTCCACAACGTGGCCATCAATATCAGGGGAGTGTAATACGCGCACGCGTACTCACGTTCGTTCACCAGCAGAGGACTGCCGGGTTGTCGACGACGAACGGAAGTGAAAGCGGACGTTCTCTTATTACTTCGACCTTTCTTAAGCGAGTTGAGCTGTTTCTTGTTTATGACATTTTTTTAGGGACCGGGTGAGCGCAGTCGTGCTGCAGAAGCGCCGCTTGTGCCGACACGCACCGTCTGCGTTATCACATTACCGATGTGCCATGGGAAGCGATAAATATCCAGCGGTGGATCCTCTCCAGCCACCTCCTTTATGAGGCCGTAAGCAGGCTCACATGCGCGAAAAATTTTGAAAGCGATTCCTGCGAAGAGTGCGACTCATTATCGCGGCATGCTCAGTGGCTGGGACCCGTGTAGAAGTTTTTGTCATTTGCGTAAAAAAATGTAGTAATAATTTCCTCTTCAAAACCAACTGTTCCTGTTTTATTCCTGACAATCCGTCAATCCACAGAAGTCATTCGCGACCTAAAAATAATGATAATGGCAACTATTGCTCCATGCTCGCTCAATGTTGTGGTTACTCACTATACGTCAATTTGGCCACTTTTCGTGCTTCGTAGTTCCGACCTCACAAAAATAATGCAACATGTTTTTACAGATTAAGTTAGAACACGTGCTCGGCTTTAATTCTGGAGAGTTTAAAGAAAATCGAAGATGGTGTTTTTTTTTTAAACGATCTTCAAAATATTGCATTTTGAGAGACATGTCCTCAGTTGAACATTTCTGGTTAACGTTTGAAGCCACTCTCAGGTATTTCGTTCAGCACACTTGTTCATCAAACATATGGCAATGTTTTTAGAAACTTTGGGAAGTCTGGCGTTTATACTTGCGGAGGACAAAAAATCTTAAATGTGATCATTATTGAGCTTTGTGTCGATTTCGCGATTTTTTTTCTTAACAGAACAACATCAAAACTGCAAAGTAATAATTTTTTCTCAACAAAAACTATCCTTAGTATGTGGAGAAAATTTTTCGGACCTACAGCTGCAATAGTGTTTTTGTAGCGTTTCATCGAAATCCCATTTTCGCGAAATCCGGAAGAGGCAGTGGCGGCTCAGTGGAGACTTGTGAATTTTTTTTAAAGAAGGTGAAATTTTTTCTCGCGAAACCAAAAGTGGTTTTGTGGTCCTGGGGACTCGGACAACAAAATATATTTTTTTCGGCGAAATTAAAGGGGGTCGGCGGACATGCACCGACGTTCTTATCTGAACACACCCAGCTATTTCTCGCCCGCACCAACATATTTCCAAGGCCCTTGTGGCTGTTCAGTTCAAATAATCGTAGTATTTTTGTGGGTGAAAAGTAATAGCGTTGTTCCCTTTTAAAGCTTGCGAATATTTGTTTCAAATAAAATGTGAATTCTTGGGCTGTTTTGAAAATTGCCACCTTACCAGGCTTGGCCTGTTTTGAAAATGCTCGCCCTACTATTCGAATAGTATTCCATTCATATTCTTTTTCGATTCGGTGTCATCATTATTCGATTTCATTTCCTTTCATTTATTTGGGCATTTTCACAAAATGCCCACGAAGGGGGGCAAAAGCAGAGTGTCTGTCTCCTGACTTGGCTCACTCTTTGTGAGGCACTTCGGGCAGGTACAGCACGATAACACATAGGCAGGTACAGCACGACAACACATAGAGATATACGAAAATGTATATACAAGCCATAGATAAACGATGAATACTACAACAGCTAACAGGACAAACGCACTATCACCACCATCGTTGGAGCTAGTCGGAGTATTCTACTCCAGAGCCACACCAGTGTGTCAAAGTGCCTCGCAAAAAGACCTATGCAAGCTATATGTCGGCGCGGCTCCGATTGTTCTAAGTGCATAAGCACTTTGGGGGGCCTGAATTGTCGTCCAGTGTCTCGTGTCAGGTGGCCATGCTCAAAACCAAGGGCTCAATACAGGCCTAACACAGGGCTAGAAATTCCCAAAAGTAGAAGCTGTCGCCAGGGTGGCAAGCCACCACCGGTTGACCCTCGCTTTACTGTGCCTGTCACTATTCTTCGTTTGAGGATGCCTAACCGCAGTACAGTTATACAGGTTATACCTTTTTACATGTTAGAAATATAGGTTGTGCTCTCGATCAAGACAAAGCTTCAACCGCGGAAAGCACGGATATGTCGGGACTGCGGGACATAGGAGATATGCTTGAAATGCGTTTTATTTAAACATCCACAAAGAACATTGATTCTTATAGATCGGGAGGCCTCTCTATATTGTGACAAATCGGGGAGGACGAAACTTGCGGAACAGCAAAGCTAAAGCGTGCTGCTTTACCATTTCTACCTTGTATGGGTCACATATTTAATCATTAACTCGGAATTTATATTGGTTAACTTCCCCATTCTTAACACATATAAATTTATGAAAGCACCTGATTCTTGGAGAACGCCACACAATGACTCGGCGAAGAAGGACGTGAACTATAGCGCCTCTGCAGTTCACCACATCCAGTGACACACCTCAAAGCGCAGTACGTAATGGACATTCTAGGCCTGCAGTCTTACAAAGAAAGGCCGGCATATTCATCAACTAAATACTGACCATTTACTTGTCACAAAAAGCACTAACCTCTTAGCAAGTGAAGCTAGTAAAATGCGGGTTATTAGATGCGAAGCATCTCTTTGACTAGGCTGTGTAACGCTGTCCCTCCCTCCGTGCGTGCGTACGAACGTGCCGCAACGCGCTCCCCTCGCCGCAGGTGTTGGAGCGGTGCCAAGTAGGTCACGCCGCAGCAGCGCGCACTGCGAGGGGAGCGGGACGTCACTCTCTCCCTCGCCTGCCGCGCGCTCGCCTCGAGCGCTGTCTCGAGGAGACGCTGACTGATTGCAGCGAGGCGTGTCCACGCGCGCCTCTTGTAGTCGCGGGAGACTTCAATGTTGACGTCAGCGGAGGAGGAGGAAAATGGCTCGTCGATTACATGCGTGACGTGCACTCGCTGAAGTGCGTGTCGGCTGAACGGAAACTACCCACCACGATAAGGGGAACGTGCATCGATCTGGTCTTTGCCAACTTCGACGTCGAATGTCTGCAGGAACCTCTCAGCGTGACTTCACCGATCACAAGGCCGTGGTAGTCAAGGCGAAACGCGCGCCAGCTCCGGTCCAGCGCCCGTGTCCACTCTGAAGAAACGACAAGACCTACGCCAGCCATCGCTTCAAACGAATCTTCCAGCGCTCACCGCAGCACCCGCGTTAGCGCCGTTCAACCCGTGACGCCACCCGTGCGCAACGCTGCTGCTTCGCATCCCATCAGGGTTCCCTTTGGGAAGATGGTGTAAATTTTGGAAGTTGCTACCTATAGATAGTAAGTTAATAGTTCTTATACGGAATGGTTGGTTAATTCCTAAATTTTTAGTAACCACGCTAGCAACTTATCAGCCGTATTTGCTCTAGTGGACTACAACTGCCTAGCCAATAAGAGGTTTACGCCTATTTTGGTTATGTGCGTGTACATTGCCCTATGAAGATGGTTCTATTACAAAAGTATTTATAGGATACAAAAACGTAGTGGCGTTTTCCTCGTACAATAATTAATGGCCGCTAGTTACTTCATGTAATTACCTTGGCAAGTCCCATCACAGCAACTTACAGGGATGAACGGGTCACAAACGAGAATAGACTCGCAAACGCACACACAGAATATCAAGAGTTCTACGTAGCCGATATCTGCTCTGACAGCACCTCGAAGGCTATTTACGCTCCTACTTTGGGATAGCATATCGTGCATTGGTTAGCAGCCATAGACTTTGGAAGAATAGTTGATGTTTTCTATACATCATCGTGTGCCCTTCTATTTGCTTATATGTGTGTCCCATCACGTAGCACGAAACGTTTATTCCAAGGTAATCAATAAAATTATTCTTTCTCTAAATTTTGCTCTGTCACGATTACGGCAAAATATATTGCGGCATCTACGAAAGATATGGCTACGTAGGTGGCTTAGTAGTTACCTAGTCAAAAACACCTGGGGCGCTATGCAGGATAGCCCGAGCTTGGCGAAACTCGGGATTTTTCCGAGCTCTGGCGACACCCCCCTTTGAACGAGCCAACAGTACGAAAAGGTCAGATCCACCCATCAGCGCGCGCTGCGTTCCATTGGTTACGATGGAACGCGGCGTCACGTCAAGGACGGTCGACAAAATTGGGCGGTGTTTTCAAACCAGAGGCATCTCCTTTCATTTGTTTGTCGTTCCACTGAGTGCAGAAGTGCACCCATGCAATAAAAGTGCCAGAAAGGTTTACTGATGATATTTTTTTAAAGGCAGGGGCTGTTTAAATTCGTTTTGAAGCTTTTAATGTCTGTACTAAGTATCCATTTAGAATAATTAGTACGGTGGCCTCTGAGATTAGTTCCGGCCGAGCACCTTACAATATCGCGACCGTAGCTAAACCCGAGGCCACGTGTACAATTATCATGGTCGGCCTGCACATTCTTGCGCGTTGCTCGACTGGCGCGCGCCCTCTTCATCCCTTCATGGTGTGCTCGCTGCCCGAGGACGTGCGCCCGGCTGATTAGCTTAGTGGCTGGGCGGTACACCTAGCTAAATAAGTCAAGAGATGCTATGACCAAGCTAATTAAGCCAAGGCATGCTAAGACCGAGCTAATGAAGCCATACCTTACTAAGACCATGCTAATAAAGCAATGTAAAGCTATGACCGTGCTAATTAATACCAGGCTAATTAACGCGACGTTAATTATAAGCACGCTAAGTCATCCTAATTAGACCTTAATAATATGATGCTAATCAAGATCATGCGAATTAGGTTTATGTTAATAGCTGCATACTAATCAAGATCATGCTAATTGCACCCGATGTAATTATTGTCGTTTTTATTAAAACCTTACCAATCAAGACAAAACAGTTCAATATTATGTTAATTAAGACCTGCCTAATTAGTTTAATCAAAATTAAGACCGAGCTGGATGCGTTCTTTACTTCAAAGCGAATACCGAGCAGACTGAGTAGACGACCGACTTAAAACGCTGGACGCAGCTAGGTGATCACAAGCTCCTCTATGGCTCCAGCCTTGCACAAGTAGTAAAGGCTGACCAAATTATTTTATATGCAAAGAAGGCTGCTGCTTAGCGTCCACCGCATGAAACCTTTGACAGTCACACGGGCACCATGACAGTCACGAGTTGAACTGGGGCCTTCTCAGAATCAACGAGTTTGTACCCGAGTTCACGCGTCAATCAGTTTGATTGACAGACGCCCGCGGCGAAGATCGGGTCCACCCACCGCGTTTGCGCTTGCCAAGGAGCAGTGCTCACGCCGCAACGCCAGCGAGCGGCATGATTCATCTATCAGCTTCATCGCGCAGACTGTGCACACACGCACGAAGAAATAAAAGTTATATCATCACGTGGCTGCGATGTCTCGCATTCAATTTCACCGCGCTCACGACGTACCACTCACAGCCGCGTTGCCGCCATGATGCGAGCGCCCCTGGTGACAACCTGTCCGTATATTTATCCGCAATATTTGATAGAAGCGAAACGAGCTGCACGAGAGTGTAACGTGTGCACCCTTCTTGCCTTCGAGAGTGGAAATTTCCATGCTGCGGGTGGAACGAAAGAACATGCCGAAAGTGGAAGAACGCCCACGCACACGCCTGCGGGAGGCGCAATGGTGAGTTGCCAAAAAGATAGCGCGACAATCACGCTGACGTCGCTGCACTGTTGAAATGTGGACTGAGTGGCGGCGCTGACGTGTTCGCACGCGGTGTTTCTTTGATTACCGCCGCAGATGCCCCACATGCGTTTTTGACGCCACGCTCGTTCATGTAGCCGTTTTTGTCAATGCTGCTATCAGGGGCTCCGCTCTGTCTTTGTGCCATGACCGCCGCAGTGCGAGCTCGGAGCAAACTCGTGTGCCCGAGAAGCTCGGGCCATCCTGCATAGCACCCCTGTAAAGCTTCCCTGGTTAGTAACGGCCAAAGTTACAAGCTTTACTAGTTGTTGGCTAGTAAAGGGATTGCCGCGGAAGGTAGTTAAAATACACTATAAACAAGTAAGTACATCAATGATCACTCAACTGACTCTTTACTAAATTTTTTTCTAAGAGTGTGTAGACAAGTGTAAGCTCTCTCGATCATTTGTGCAAGGAGACTATATTACATGAACTACCTTTAATGGTCATGAAACAACCTTAACCGCCAGAGGGTAGTCGACGTAGTTGCTAACCCTGCTTAACACACACAACTCAACTGACGCAAGGACGCCATGCATACTTATGGCAACGCTTGGCTCAAAACCAAATGATGCGACATGGGCCACTTCTCGCTCACTGCTTTTGCATAACACCGATTTCCCTTGTTGTGGTATCGACCAGAATTTATTGTGGCCGCTGACACATTCGATTAAGCGAGGGTACAGAGGCAATGACAGCATGTGAAATTTATCAACGCTACTAGGCCCATGATTTTATTTTTCCCAGGACGATAAGGCCGGCATTCTTGAGATATTTTATAACACCATTTTTTTTACCTCGAACCATCTTGAGAACGTTTCGCTGGGCGCGGCCTAGCAGCCTGTTTCACTTGCGAGAGCGACGAGGTCTGCAATTCCGAATGCAGCAAACTCCAGCCCAACAGGATGGAGCGGCGTCTGTTTTAATCCTGTTTAACGAAGAGTACAGTACACGTGAAGCGAAAATGATTTATGTGGTGCGGCTCGCGTCCGCAGTGAATCTTCGACCAGGCATTCAAAGTGGACGAAGCGACATCCGCTCTAGGCGTATGCGCGCTCTTCAAAGTTGGCTTTGTCATCATATCGCGTCCCACCAGACGCCTGCGACGTGGAAAGAAGCCGCCTTTCGCTGCCGTCATCGCCTGTTCTCAGTGTGAAGCATTGCGGAAGTTTCGGCCATCGCATATACCAGTGCCGATGCGAGCCTGCTTCTGTTTGAAAGAACATCGGAAGGCGCGAAACAGAGTACCGCTGCTAACTTAAATTTCTTCGAAGCGCGGATGCCGTAATAGAGACAGCTAAGCCAGGTCGCGATGCCTTGCATATTTTCAGTACGCTAAGATGAGCAGTTTTAACGACCTTTTCTCTCATCTTGTATAGACGCATGAAGGTGCAGACAGCAGCTGGCTGCCTCAACTCTGCAAATTACGTCGCCAGAGTGGGGTTTGCAGCAGCAGTCTGAGAGCGATTTGATGGTTATTGCAGGCTGTCCATTGCCTGCTTAGGAATCACAGATGTGTCTGTATTTTTGAGACAATTAAAAAAACTTAGAGGACGCTTGAGCTTCGCGATTAAGAGTAGAATGCGATAGCGTAATCGGGCCCCAAACATATCGCCTTCTGAATTGCTAGCCTATCTTCGGTTTTCGGTGCATGCCTCAACTTTGCCGTGAGGAACTGAACGGCTGCGTGTAAGCTATCCTAGAATGCCTACTGCAAGAACACTTCTTAAGAGCCCGCTATGCCATAATTCTTCCTTTTGCGAATCAGCGAACGACGCTTTCGTAAGGGAACACGCGAATCTACCCAGCTGCTTCCTTTGTTAATGCTTTTGCAGCTGATGATGACTAAATATGTCTGAGCGCTTTGTAATGGATGGGCCTTCAAAACACCCACTCGCTGTGTAATGCACATGTTTTGACGCCTGGCGCGATTCTACGCTTCTGGCACGCAATAAACCCGCCTCGGTGGTGTAGCGGTCATGGTGCTCGACTGCTGACCCGCAGGCCGCGGGATCGAATCCCGGTCGCGGCGGCCGCATTTTCGATGGAGGCGAAAATGCTTGAGGCACGTTAAAGAACCCCACGTGGCCGAAATTTCCCGAGCCCTCCACTACGGCGTCTCTCGTGATCATATAGTGGTTTTGGGACGTTAAACCCCAACAATTACTATTATTACTGACACGCAATATTACATATGTTAAAGGAGACTCCTTCCACTATATCACATTCATGTGGTGTTCTTTTCTGGAGCAGTTTCAAGCAATAGCGTGGCTCTGGGGCACAATACCTGCTTGCCACGCAGAAGGCCTGGGTTCCATTCTCACTGGAACCGAAGGTTTTATTATTTCATTTATTTTTCGATCATGAACAAGATGATTTTTCGCTCACAACCAACGACGCCAACACCGGAATTTCTGCGAAACTAGCTTTTTAACGCTATCGCGTTAATGATGGCATTTCGACGGACAGTCGGCTATGGTGAGACACACAATGCTTTAATATTGTCAATATACATTCCGCGATTCTTTTCTTCTAATTCGTGTACATTTTAAGATAATGTAGCACATTTAACATCCGAAGACACGAAGACCCATACACACATAACTGCTCTTCAAAGTCAATTATAGTTAGTTACCCGATGGGACATTACGAGCGTGAAAAGCTGATTTCACGATTGAATGTTGCAGCTATTCGCGAAAGATTCCATTAGATGAAACGAAGATTTGTAGTTGCAAAGTTACACCGTATGCTCTACCACAGATGCTTCTTCCCAGATTTTACTCGACGAATATTAGTATTCAAAAGATACTCCACGGTGCGTACAAAGTAAAGATTATTGTCAAGTCATATTCCGCAAAAAAATTGTTGACATAAGGCGTTTGCAGCCCCTTCCATCCACATATGCGTTAATCAGCCGCGTTCACCAGGCATCATGCACTCTAAGCCGCAAAGGAGCGAGATGCGAGTAAGCGCTGCATTTCGTCCCCACGACAAATAGACCGCGGACTGCGACAGGAGAGTGCCGTGTGCAAACTGAGGAAGCAACTGTCGGACCAGGAGGAGCAATGTTTACTCCCATGGTTGATATTTTAAGGCGCGAAAAAACACAATCACAAGAAAGGACAGAGCGCCTCCTTTCTTTTGTGATTGTGTTTTTTCGCGCCTTTAAAATGGCAAGTATGAAGGTATACCTATTCGCCCAACAAACGTTCTCTTACTCCCATGGAACTCTCCGGCGAAGTGGCGATCTCGAACGAATGGTCAGCATGCGCGTATGCAAATAGTCCACTAAATAAATCCATTATTATCGATTTATTTTAGTGTAAATGGTCACGACAACTACAGCAACCATGGCAACTACGGCAGGAGTAAAGTAATATCGTTCAGAACTTGTTGCTGGGCGATTTGGTGCATCTTGTGTGGTTGTCTAGTTTTACGTGTGTGTCAGGTAGCGCAGTTATTCCTTTTGTGTTATCGTTCATATGGCAAAAGAATAAGTGAGTGTGTAAAAGCTCCCACAAAAAGAAAAAAAACTGCTCGCGCCCAGGCTGTATCCATTGCGCGCGGCATGGTATTCTCGTCGTATGGATTGGATGTGTTCTTGTTTTGTGGTTGCGATTGCTGTTACTTGTGGTGCACTGAATCATCTTCGCGCTGTGGTAAACGTGATCTGCTACTGGAACGAAGAGCTACGCTATCGAATTGCTAAGGCGCCGACTGGGACATCGCCTGAGAGGTGACTGTAAACAAGGCTGTCATCACTCCGCGTGATTTTACCTGTGTGCTGTTGATATGTAACGGTCGCCGCTTATTTAACATTCCCGTTCGTCGCAGACAAAACACACATGGTTGACGATCTCGCGTTTTAGAGCGACGCGAGTGCTGCCCCGTCTGCGATAGAATAACAAGCATGATAGCTGGACCATCGAAACATGGTAACCTCGGTGAGGGCTCAACCTTAGCTGTAGCAAGTACAGCTGTGCAAAATTTTTTTTCTTTTCGGTGTCGCACAAATAAGCGTTGCATATCAGAAATGTTCGCGGCTTTTTACAAGAAAGTTCACGTAAACTCCGCGCAATGTCTTCTATTACGAGGTAAACAAGTCATTCGGAAAGATGGGGTGTTAAAATTGCATTTCTACCTAAAGGAATAGCACCGCTAACACAGGCAGTCAGTGACCGTATCGGCGACTTTCACTTTTGTAGCGACACTAGGAATCATTTCATTTTTCTACCTCTCAAATGAAGCGCAAGCTTTATTGATAAATAAGGGTGCCCACAAGCGTGTCGGTGTGAAAGCTTGAAACGTTGAACTCGAGAGCTGGCTTCTTGAACTTCATAACGCATTCTCAACTATTCGATTGCATTATGACAGGTTCTGTGAAATAGCAGTTTTCGTCTAATTTTTACGTATGTGGCATTTCTAACACAAGCCATGTGACGTAATTACAAGTGCAAGAACAGTTCTGCCGGATATAATGAGTGCTTCAGGAAATATTTTTTCAGGAAATTGCTGAATGAGGGCGTTGCGCTTCCTGAAAAACGTCTTCAACATCTTGTAGCAATGAACACGCTCTCCGCAGCTGTCGATGGTGCTGTTGCACTTCCTGAAGTCGGCTGAATGGCATCCTTTCGGACAAAACATTGTACTTTTGATTGTCTCCGCTAGAACGCATGGAAGCCATCCTATCTTCTGTATTCAACAAACAAACTTGTTTAATTTATGTGTCAGCACGATGCTGCAGAGTTTACGTGAGTCGCTCAATAAACTTGGTTCCTTCTTTCAACGTTCTCATTTTTCTAACATTCAAGAAACATTTTCTCTGAACGATATAACGAACAGCGTTCCATACACTGAGAAGCGGGCAAGCGTGACACAGCGACATGAGCATATATGGGAACGTTGGATATGATTAAATAAATATCCTGAATAAAAGAACTACCAAAATTTTCAAACGTTTCTCTGCTTCTCTCTCTCTCTCTCTCTCTCTCTCTATATATATATATATATATATATATATATATATATAGAGAGAGAGAGAGAGAGAGAGAACAACTTTATTAAAAATAAACGAACCCCAGTCCGGGTCCACTAATAAAAGCAAGGCTTAGCCATCAGACAGGCCTAAAAGTTTTAAATGTCCCAGTAGTGCCTTCATGATGTCTGGGGAGGAGTCCGCCAGCCACTCCTCCAGGGTCGCAGGTCTTAGATTGGTGGGTATGTGTTTAAGGCTCTCGCCCATGGCTGCACGGCCGCTCGGACAATCCCACAGAACGTGAGCGTTATCCGGGATAGGTGCACACGTGAAGTGGACGAACGAACGAAAAACGATGCTTTATTGCCAACGTTGCGGCCGGGGACCGGCCTTCGTCAGGGCATACACGCATATGACTACAGTGCGTACGTCTTAAATAAGGGCATGGCATGGGGGGGCCCCCCCCATTGTGCATATTCATTGCTAAAAGATTTCTACATAGAGGCATTCACTGTTAACAGACAGATATTCAGACATGCGCAGCACTTTATATGGTGACAGCACAGATAGCGGAGTAGCAGTGCATATTAGAAATGTGACAAAGCAAAATATAATCAAACATAACATAGAGATAGTATGTGGGGCAGTGGAATATCACCACACTTGTGACACAATGAAAAAGAAAAAAGAATAAAATCTATACAATGTTGATAAGTCGCATTTGTTTGCAACAAAATGTACATCAGCAACATATCGACGTCACAATATGGAAGCAAGTGTACATGCGCATTATGGTCACCTAACTGATTTGACTGATGTCACCAAGGATTAAATCACGGCAGCAAACAACCGCTAATGCGAACTACGATCGTTCATTTACCTGTTTTACTGGCAAAAATGTTAACCTGCCAGGATTCTCGTTGATGCCAGATGCTATGGCATTAAATTTATGAATCAAAAAAGATTCGCGGACCTCCCTTTCGTAGTGCGATTTAAAACCGGATTCTAGTATTGTGGCGGTTAGATTGTCAAAAGAGTGGCCAGGGGTAGCGACGTGTTCGGACAGGGGAAGGCTAGGCAGGCCTAAGACATGCGACCTATGATTATTAAAGCGCAAGCGGAAAGGTGTCTCCGTTTGGCCGATGTATTGAAGGTTACATGATGAGCATTCCAGCAAGTAAATTACATTGCTCGTGTCGCAGTCGAAATTGCCTTTTATTCTTAGAGTAAAATTTGATGCAGCGCTCTTAACAATGCGAATTGTTAAGAGCCTTTAAGTCGATAAGTCGCCTTTAAAAGCAACATAATCGCATATAAGTGATCATGTTTCACCAGGGTTGGTTCATCACTGCAACTTTGCTGCCATGCAACACATCCTCGTTTTTTTTTTTTTTTACTGCAATCGATCCTTTTTTTTGAACATGCTATTCCTACTTCAAAGTCTTAGCGTATAGATAACGGTGTGTTGCACACATCGGTATCACTTCCCGGTGCTGCGTAAGGATACTATGCAGGCTGTCAGCGGCCAGCTGCATGCGGCGAAGTACAGTCCTAGCAGAGTTAGCATTTCTCGTTGACTGAGGCTAATAATAAGCTAGTAAATAATTTAAATAAGCACGCACAAAGTTGATTATGTTGTCTACATGTTCCCCGCGTCCGTGCTGCTTGTACTTACCTCTAGGACGCATTGCTACGACGCATCAACACGTGGAAACACAGAGAGGGGTATAACGCAAATTCAAAAATATTTTTCTCTCTTAAAACAAATAGTGATTTGATAAAACTTTTTCAGTGAGTAGCCAATGAAGGTTGCAAGAAAATGTGCTATTCATAATATTTTTACTAGGACCTCCTCAATGTTGAATTTACGACCAAACATGTGCAAGAATGAACTTTTTCGCAATTTTGTCGCCACCTGCACAGTTTATTTCGCACTATATACGTCTCAAATTATTTTTAATCTACAGTAGAACTTTGTGACAATACGCTAACGTAAAATATCACATTTCGCTGAATGTTATTTTTCTATAAAAAAATCCCAATATGGATCATATTGCGCTTATTCAAGGCCGCATAAAGAAACACCGAGAGCGTAAAAGTTCGTAAAACTTATTTTAAATAAAAAAGCCTACCATCGTTTTAAAGAGAAAAATTTGTCCTAACCTAATTTAGGAAGAACGGAGTTTTTGACAACGCGTTTTACGTGCCATGGTTTCGAGCTTTCCGAAAAAAATTCACATGCGGCTTGCGGTACTGAAAAATTTTTTTCGCAAAAAAAATTTAGGGGGAAGACTTGTCGTTTTAAGTAGATAGTCCTCAATTTTTTTTCAAGCAAATCGCAGATGGTCGAGCGCCAAGGTTGGGACAGTTGGCGTGGAATGACCCCTACATCATTCGGTGCTGAAATTGTCTTTGAAGTCTGAAAAAAATATCCTGAGGGACAAAGCCCGTGAAATTTTAGCCTTGGAAGAGCCAGTGGGGTTTGTTTACATTTATTGGCGTCCACTGCCGATATGACGGCCAGCACGAAGCACCTCAAATGTGCGACCCAAGAATGAGAAAATGGCGTTCGCGAACAACCGAGACTGTCGCGGGCCTTGAGAAAGGCGTGCTCGCCTTCAGATTCTTACCAAAATCACGTTTTTGGCGAGTAAGGCTTCAGTGATTGCGGCGAACTCGTTTTGCTTTCGCTTTTCCTAGGCCCAAGCTAACTGCGTCGGCGCTGTCTATGATTGAGTCGAGAGCGACTGGGCTCAAAGCTGCGACAAGCATTACTTTTGTTATCGTCGCGTGCTTTCAGAATTTTGTACTCGCCATGTATGACTTGTGCATTAGCGAGTTAAATTTATTCAGCAGTAGATGCGGTGCTCAGCAGTTTCGTTTCAACCCGATGTAGGCCGCGCGCATGCCTTCAGAAGTGCGTGAGGAAACGTCTCCGTGATGGCTATCATAGCGGGCCTTCTCAGACCGTTGCGTGGCAGAGAGACGATCCTGTGCGATCTGGCGGGCCGCTTGAGCCCGAGCAGTTGCATCACGAGCGTACTCTGTAAGATTGTGCGTAGCTGATGGTAGAAGAGTACCAAAGGGTAACGTGGGATGACGACCATACAGGAGATAGACGGGAGATAAGCCAGTGGTGTCAATGGCGTGACGTGACATAAGGCAAAGTGCTATCCCAATCACGGTGGTCTGCCGAAACACATGGATAGCATTGTGATCAAGGTGCGATTGAGGCGCTCGGTGAGTCCATTTGTTTGGCGGGTGGTAGGCAGTGGTGAGCTTGTGGCTGGTGGAACACGAGCGAAGAATGTCGTTGACGTCCTTTGAAAGAAACGAGCGACCCCGGTCGGTCAGCAGTTGTCGCGGGGCGCCATGGCGGAGAATAACGTCGTGCAGAAAAAAGTCCGCGACGTCAGCGGCACAGGTTGTCGGTAGTGCCCGCGTTATAGCGTAGCATGTCGCGAAATCAGTAGCGACAGCAATCCACTTGTTCCCAGTCAGAGACGTTGGAAATGGTCCAACGAGATCGAGGCCGACGCGGTAGAAGGGGAAGGTCGGGATGTCGATGAGTTGAAGTGGACCGGCTGGCGACAAGGAAGGGTGCTTGGAGCGCTGACAGGACTGAGAAGCAGCAACGTATCGACGCACTGAATGGTAAAGGCCTGGCCAGAAGAATCGACGCCGTACGCGATTGTACGTGCTGGTTGCTTCGAGATGTCCAGCGGTTGGGGCGTCGTGAAGCTGTTCAAGAACAGCGGAACGGAGTGTTGCAGGAACTACAAGTAGTAGCTCCGGCCCCTCGGAACTGGTGTTGCGTCGGTAAAGAATGCCATCGCGCAGCACGAACAAATGGAGCGACGGGTCCGGGTGGTGGAAACGTAGACGGTGCATTATAGACCACAAGTGGACATCGCTGAGCTGTTCCTTGCGTATGTCAATGAAGTCAGATATGGCAAAGACACAGGCGTCGCAATCATGTGCTGACAAGGGGGGGGGGGGTGTCCACAGGATGACGGGATAGACAGTCGGCATCCTGGTGCATTCGGCCAGTCTTGTATACCACGTCAAAGCTGTATTCTTGAAGTTTTAAGGCCCAGCGTCCAAGTCGTCCAGTCGGATTTTCGAGGGACGCCAACCAGCACAGTACATTGTGATCAGTAATTACCGAAAAGGTGCGACCGAACAAATACGGTCGAAATTTTCCGACTGCCCAAACTAGTGCGAGGCATTCACGCTCAGTGATGGAAAACTTGCACTCCGAAGAGGAAAGCAGGCAACTCGCATAGGCGATGACGCAATCCTGTCCTTGTTGCCGCTGAGCGAGAACAGCGCCGATGCCATGTCCGCTGGCATCAGTACGAACTTCAGTAGGGGCTGAAGGGTCGAAATGGGCCAAGATTGGCGGGCTGGTAAGTAATGTTGTAAGTGTGTTGAACGAAGTTGCTTGGTCGGTACCCCAATAAAACGGCACGTCCTTCTTCAGTACTTCCATGAGGGGTCGGGCAATTTCGGCAAAATTTTTGACGAAACGTCGAAAGTAAGAGCACAAACCGACAAAGCTCCGTACATCTTTCACGGAACGTGGTATGGGGAAATCTTTGACGACTTGAATTGTGTCGGGTTCAGGTTGCACGCCTCGAGCACTGACAAGATGACCCAGCACAGTAATTTCCCGGCGGCCAAAACGGCATTTGGAAGAGTTGAGTTGAAGTCCTGCTGTTCTGAATACCCCAAGACCAGATGACAGGCGGCTAAGGTGGCTTTCAAATGTGGGTTCGAATACGATGACGTCATCCAGATAGCAAAGGCACGTTGACCATATGTATCCACGAAGGAGGCAGTTCATCATCCTTTCAAATATAGCTGGGGCGTTATATAAACCGAATGGCATAACTTTGAACTGGAAAAGTTATTCCGGCGTAACAAATGCGGTCTTTTCACGGTCCCGATGATCGACAGAAATCTGCCAGTATACCCGATCTGAAGTCGATAGATGAGAAGTAGGCAGTGCCGTGTAGGCAGTCGAGAGCGTCGTCAAACCGCAGCAGTGGATATACGTCCTTGCGTGTTACTTTGTTTAAGTGGCGGTAGTCTACGAAGAAGCGCCAGCTGCCGTCCTTTTTCTTTACTAGCACGACCGGCGATGCCCATGGACTGCAGGATGGTTCGATGACGTCTTTTGTGAGGATTTTTTCAACTTCATGCTGGTTGACTTCTCGCTCAGCATGGGACACGCGGTAAGGACGTCGTCGGATTGGGCTGGCGTCTCCAGTGTTGATCTGATGAGTGGCAAAGGATGTCTGACCTAAAGGCCAGTCATACAAATCAAAGATGTCGCGGTAGGATTTCAGCAGGCGTCGAATGTCGGCTCTCTGTGCTGGGAGGAAGTCAGGGGCGATCATCTTGTCAACGTTGCCATCAGCTGTGCTCTGTGAGGAGGATGATGGAGCAGAGGACGTAGAAGCGTCAGCAACAAACGCAGAAATTGCATCATCGATATGAGAGACTTTCGCCAGAGTCATGTCTTCTGGGATAAGTTGCGAGCACCAGCTGACGTTCAGTATCGGTAGAGACGCTTCATTATTTATGACTGTCAAAAGTGTGTGAAGGCACGGCCACATTTCTGGCCAGCAGGACGTCAGCAATAGGCGTCAACATGTAATTGCCGTCGGGAATAGGAGGGAAAGACGTCATGTTCACACACGTAACAGCTTGTGGTGCCAGTCTAACGTAATCTTGGGAACATAGAGGCGGTTGAGGTGGTGTTGAAGGGTCGTAGTAACACGGTAGGTCAAGCTGAAGCAAGCCGGTACCACAGTCAATAAGGGCAGTGTGGGCGGATAGAAAATCCATGCCGAGGATAAGTTCGTGGGAGCATTTCTCGAGCACGGCAAACAGCACGGTTGTGGAGCGGTCAGCAACACTTATACGCGCGGAGCACATCCCAAGCACGGGAAACGTTCCACCGTCGGTGACCTGAATGAGTGGTACCGTGGGTGGCATCAGAACTTTCTTAAGACGGCGACGAAGCTCTGAATTCATTACTGATAAGTGGGCGCCTGCGTCCACAAGAGCAACAACGAGTGCTTCGTCCACTTTAACGTCAATAAGGTTGCGTCGTGTCGGCAGTGTGGTCAGAGGATTTGGCAGGCGAGCGGTCGATGCAGCGTCACCTCCGGGAGTTGCATCGTCTAGTTTTCCCGAGGCACGTGTTCAGTCGGTGACGTTGGACGGCGAAATTGGGGCGAGCGTGATGATGGGAGACGGGACAGCGGCGAACGAGACTGATGCCCATGCGGGGATGGTGAACGACGACGATGCGGCATGGAAGAAACGTCTTCACTGGTGGCCAGTGGTAATTCGAGGCAAGGTTGGAAGCGTCCATGGTCAGTCACCGCGTGACTGTTGTATCCGTAGGATGCCTGATGCCAATACCATCGGCTGTTGCAATGGAGGGCCACGTACCCAATGCGACGGCAGTTAAAGCAAATGGGACGGTCATCAGGAGTCCTCCACTCGGATGGATTGCGAGAGCGCACTGGAAGGCTCTGACCTTGGGCATGTGGAGGTGGTGGTCGACGGCGGTCGATCGGTCGAGAGGGAGCTGTGGCGCACACAGAATCCAGACCAGCGTTGGAAAGCTCTTTGTGCACGATAACATGCACCAGGGGTATCATCTGAGCGCTAGAGTCACATGCACGGGAGCCCATAGAAGCAGGTGACATAGCTTCAAGTTTACGTCGAACTGTATTTGTCACTTGCACTGCAGTTAGCGGTGCCTGGTGGGGGGGGGGGGGGGGGGGGCATGTACGTTTTCGCACCACCATGTTGCTGCTGTGTTGGGAAGTCGAGCGAAATGGTGAGCGATACGTCGACTTTTTGCGGCCTCGAAACACTGGCACTCCTTCATGGTGGCAACCACAGTGTCACAGTTTTTGCACATCAGAAGATTGAAGGCATCATCTGCTATGCCCTTTAATATGTGCGCCACTTTTTCGGTTTCATCCATGCCGTTATCTGCTTTTCGGCTAAGGGCAATCACGTCCTGTATATACGTCAGGTATGATTCTGTCGAAGTTTGCGCACGAGATGCCAACTCCTTCTTGGCCGCGGCCCTTCTACCCGCAGACTTCCCGAAAAGGGCGCGCATCCTTTCCTTGCACGCACCCCAGCTCCCAATTTCTTCTTCGTGGTTCTCAAGCCGGACTTTCGCCGTTCCTTTAAGGTAGAACAGGATGTTTGCCAACATAAGCGTCTCATCCCAGCGGTAGCTCTTACTTGTACGTTCGTACAACGGCAACCAGTCTTCGATATCGACGTTGTCAGTCCCGCAGAACGTGCCAGGATCTTCTACCCGAGGAAGGACAACCGTTGTTGTGGTCGCAACCGTTGTTTTGGTCGCCTCGGTGGGAGCGGGCCTCTCGTCGGCCATCGTGAAAAAGGCCAAGCATCGGCCGCTGCGGAGCTCCGTTATATCGCGATGTTACCCCGCACCTCCGCCAAATGTCACGGGGATGCGAGTATAAAAGGAAGAAATATGTTTACAAAATATACAGAGGGAGGTAGACGCAGCTGCAGCCAAGATGGCGGAACAGCGACAACGCGAGCGTTATTACATTAGTCGTCTTCATCGCCTGCCTGGTGCATTCCCGCCGTGTAACAATATATATATATATATATATATATATATATATATATATATATATATATATATATATATAGATTTGTTTATTTATCTACATTATGACGGCGACAGCAACGCCGATGGCATAAAGCAGCCGAGAGTGTCCATATAATTGCTATCGCAATAAAAAAAAGAACACCGAGTACACCTTGTGTCTGACGCCACCGCGTGGCAGGAGACGGAAAGGGGTCATTCCGCGTGGCGCAATTTAAAAGAAGAAATATCCAAGAGCGTCGCGTTCTGCGTTGTTGGCACTTGCAGCGCGTTCTTCAAACACAAAGGCGCAACAACTGTGACAGTTGTTAGTTCACGCTTGTGCTGTGTATACCTGTGCGTACTTTTTGATCGTCCTTTTTTGTGATTCAACGGGAAGCTGCAAGTCTCGAGCTGCTCGTCGATCTTCGTTTAACATTCCAATTTCTTGCTATTGCATTCATTGCTACGCCCTTGCGGTGAAACTGTGACTTTTTTTTATACTTTCGATCATTTGGCGTACGGTTAATTCGGTCATTTTTTCAGGTCTCTTGAAATCCTAATTGACGAGCACTAAGTCCATTGGTTCTGCTCGATGAGAGCAACCACTGCAGTTTGAATGAGGAGCCACTTATAGTCGAAACAATGCCCTAGCCGCAGGTTTCCGAACGCCGAATTATAGCCAGACATCCAAGCTTTCCTAAATAATCGACGCCATCGGTTTTTTTATTGTTTTTTTTTTTTGGCGCTAGCCCAATTTGGTATATAAAGCCCAACCTAGCAACACTGGGCCGGTGTGCGTCAAACCAGGCAGACATTGTCGTTTGCGGATCAGACCGTCGATTGGCCGCAAACAATGATGGTGTGGGAAACGTGCGACGTCATGCTGCTGGTGGCGCGCATGTCTCCGGTCCGTTCCCGCATGTGAGTAATAAAAGGAACAATGCACAGGCCGTAGGGAAGATAAGAAAACGATGGAGCATGTTCTGACAATGTGGAGATATCACCCAGTAGGGTACGCATTTGGGCTGGTTGGTTCGTGATTTGCAGTTGAAAAGAGCGCTACAAGACGGGACGAACAAAGGACAAACCACGGCGCTGACTAACCACCAAACGTACTTTATTCAACCAGTCCGCTATATATTGCGGTGGAGTGTATATATGCGGACTGGTAGAATAAAGCGCATTTGGTACTTAGACAGCGCCGTGGTTTGTGTCCTTTCTTCGTCCCGTCTTGTAGCGCTGTTTTACAGCGAAAGCTGTTATGAGATCACAACAAGGGCCCTTTTCGCGCCGTAGTTGTCCGCCACTGCCGCCACCGGTGTCTGTAACCACTATCGCGCGAAATAAGAAAAAAACTAAATAAATAAAAATACCTATGACAGAATGGGAATCGAACACGACCCTCTGCGTGGCAGCCCAGCGCTCTACCACTGAGCTACGCCGGTGCTTAAGACTACGTCGCAAACTGACCCTAGGCAGTTTTCATGTCGGGTAAGGAATCGCGTTAACATGTGTTGTCAGGCGTTTTAGAACAGTAAAGTAACAACCAGGCGTTACACAATGCGAACTGCGTAATGATCGAGTGGGCAGTTTCAAGCTCCAAACCATTACAAAAGCCTCAGGCATAATTCTTCATCGTCGTCCACCACAGCATCAACAAAGTGCACATAATGCGTTATAAGTGTGTAGCGGGTACCGCGCTTTTCCGAAGAATGACGAATAATGGCATAGTAGACGCTTCCCACTACACAAAAATTACGATGATTTATGGCGTAGTGGGTACCATACAAGTGTTCTTGCAGTGTTGCCCCAAGAGTGTTTAAAAAAAGGCTCTAGAAAGGCCATTGTCCTAGCTTTCGCTGTGAGTGTGCTGCGCGCATGCCTGGCGGTTTTTTAGTGGATATCCACGCAAGGTGTACGTTCGGGCACGAGCCTACGAGAAGCCTTGGGTTTTAGGGACAACAATTAAAAGCTGAACACGTCCGCGACAGAAATAAGCAAAAGCCGGTTAGAGTATTGGTGGCGTAAAAGTAGAGGGGAAGGACAAAAACAAATAGTGGGGAAAATAAGGACATTCTGCCGTAAGGGCCAGAGAACTGGGCTGTGGATTTACTTTTTTTTTTCTATTGTAAGACATATTTAATCGAAGAAGACAAAGAATGAGGCCAATTTAAAAAAAAATAACACAAAACTGTTTTTTTTTTTTTTCAAGCCTGGTGGCACTAATGTCAACGCCCCGTTATAAAGGGGACGCTCATAGCATCCATGTATCCATCCGTTCTTTCCCGCACTGATCACCGTGGCCAAGGCGAGTGGAGGCCGGAGGCATTTGTCGGCAGTGGCGCGCGCGGTGGCGTGAAGAAGATTGGCTAGAATTTGTTTTGTGACACGAGATAATTTCAAGTTACGTTTGAAGTGTGCCATTTTTGCAAGGCAGCGACCGTTTCCAAACCGTTAGCGAGACCAGGAGCAGCGTCATGTCAACAGCGACACCGGCTTTCTCGGGAGCCGGCTCTCTTCCACGTTCGCTCTACACATCGAGAGTGTCAAGAAAGCCGATTGCATATATAAACGCGTAGCATAACAGTTCAAAACATAATAATGTTGGCAATAACGAGCGCTCTATTACGGTTCGCGTGTGATCTGCAACAGGCTATATATACGCTCTAAAAAAGCATGGTTGATTCCCCCCCGTCATAGGAATCGTTATACCACGAAAGTGAACTATGTCTTGTTGATTGTTTATTGTACATTGATGTATAAAAACTTGCACAATGTCTATTGGTGTTTGGCAACTATGGAACCGTTTGACGAGGATTCGCCCACGTGGACGCCTAGTGACACATCTCCGTCCCGACGACTAACGCCACAGATCACGTCTTGGCCCTTGTGGGAGCTGAAGTAGTCGACACACACCTGGACACAGCATCTACTGAATCCCGCACAAAGAGTGCATCAACAAGCTCATAAGAAACACTGATACTCGATATCGACTCATTCAAAACGTCGTCAGTGGCCGCGAGAAACGCCGAGGTATGCGCTCTCCTGTGACAGGGAACGTACGCCTGTGCCCATGCGTATACCACACTGCGCTTCAGGAACGCGAGAGGCATAGTTTCAATTTTTTAGGTTGAGCCGTGAACGCCGGGAAGCATTCACTAGCTAGCGTCTCTCTCCTTAGGCAACACCCTCCTTAGCGTGTTGCCATTCTTTGTAGGGGGTGAAGCCACCACGACGCCATATTTTGACCCGCGACCCACGCCTCTTAGCGGAGCCACCGTATACAGCGGTGAGACGCCGGCAAGATGCCTTGGGTTGAAATATGGCAGCTGCGCCGCAGTACACGCCGCATATGTCATCACCCTAAAGCGGAGAAAGCGTGCATCAAGGTACTCTAAAGCTAACACTACCGAAGCGCTCGCTGTCGGCGCTCGTTAACGTCATGACGCAGTACTTCACTTCACCGATCCAAGACGGCAGCGCCCCCCTCCTCCCCGCCATTTAAGGTATAGTGTACTAGAATAACTTTTCTAGTGCACTATAAACATGCAAGGGAGGAGGTGTCAGAAACAAACAAACAAAAAAAAACCGCCAGGCCTGCGCAGAACGCGCAGCACAGTCACAGCGAAAGCTGGGAGAGAATTTCTAAAACCCGTTGCAATCTATCTTGGGGCTACTAATACAAGTACGCTTGCAAGGTACCCACTACTCCATTAATTGATTCGGTGGCTGATGACGACGAAGAATTATGGCTGAGCCCTTTGTAATGGGTTGGAAGCATTCAACGACCCCCCTCGTAATGCAATTCATATTGTGTGACGCCTGGTTATACAAATGGCATTCTGTGACGCCTGGTTGTCGTTTCACTCTTCTGCCACGTTATATTGCGCATGTTAACGCGGTTCCTTCCCGACATAATGCTTGTGCAGGGTTTTTGTGCGCCGGGTTTTCGAGCACAGGCATGGCTCAGTGGTAGAACACTGGGCTGGCACGGAGCGGACCCAGGTTCGAACCCCGTTCTACCCTGAACATTCTTTCTTAAAGTTTTTTTTCTTATTTCGTGCGATAGCGGTTACGGACACCGGCGGCGGCGGCGGCGGACAACTGCGGCACCCTTGTTGTGATCTCATAACAGCTTTCGCTGTAAAAACCACCAGGCCTGCGCGGAACGCACAGCACAGTCCCAGCGAAAGCTGGAAAGCAGCCTTTCTACAGCTTTATTTAAACTCTTGGGACAAATACTACAAGCACACTTGCATGGTACCCACTACGCCCTAAATCACCGTAATTTTTGTGTAGTGTAGAAGGGCCCACCGATGATGATGATGATGACGACGATTGCCTGTGTGCCATTATTCGTCATTCTTCGGAAAAAGCGCGGTACCCGCTACACATTTGTAACGCATTAGGTGCACTTTGTTGACGCTGTGGCTGACGACAATGGAGAATTATGCCTGAGGCTTTTGTAATGGGTTGGAGCATTGAACGACGCACTCTTTACGCAATTCGCATTGTGTGACGCCTCGTTTTTACTTTACTGTTCTTCGATGGAGGCGGAATCGTAGAGGCCCGTGTGCTGTGCGATGTCAGTGCACGTTAAAGAGCACCAGATGGTCAAAATTTCCGGAGCCCTCCACTACAGCGTCTCTCATAATCATATCGTGGTTTTTTGACGTAAAACTCCTGATACTATTATACTTTACTGTTCTAAAACGCGTTATTACACATGTCAACGCGATTCCTTACTGGATATGAAGCCTGCATAGGGTCAGTTTGCAAAGCAGTTTCGAGCACCGGCGTAGCTCAGTTCCCATGCATGAAGCCTGAACCCTTTATTCGCGTTGCTCCGTATTATACGTAGGCAGGTGCTTTCAATGTAAATGCAAAAAAAAAAAGAGAGGAGAGAGCGGGAACCCTTGGCGCACTGATCGCTGCAGTTCTATCGACTTACCTAACTATTTGTTAAGAATCAGACGAGTACTACATCCCGTGTATGCCATCTCAACGGCTCCTATTAATACTTCACCGACGTTAACATGCTCTAATACGGCTATAAGCAAATCATGCGGCACGTGATCGAAGGCTTTCTCAAAGTCAACCTGAAGCATGGCGACCGCAGAGCCCATGACATCAGTACATTCTAACACGCACCTCGATATATGAATGTTCGTCAAGATGCTCCTTCCCTTTATTCCACATGTTTGATGTGGGCCTACTATTTCTTTTATTACGCCCTGCAACCTACGTGTCATGATTTTCATCAGGATCTTGTAGTCAACGTTGGTCAGACTGATCGGCCGATAGGCTGACATATGCTGACGAGATAGCGACCTTTTGTACAAACCTTGAAAGTATAGCAGAAGCAGATAACATAGCGAAACGTTTTTGTGAGGTTAGTGGAAGCGCAGTCAGCTGGGCAAAGTGTCTTGGTTTTTGGCATGGAAATTGGGAACTCGCACCAAACTATTTCCTGAACGTTCAATGGGTGACAACACCGGCAAAATACTTGGGCATACCCTTGGAAAACTACAGCGACAGCGATCCTTATTGGCGCAGACAGGCAGTTGAAATCCGTGAAAAGGCAGAAAAATGCCAGGGTAAGGATTTACCCATTTTTGCTCGCGCGACCATTTGCAACCTATTCTTTATTACTAAGTTGTGGTATGTGTTGCAAGTATTTCACTGCTCTCGAGTGAATGTGCAGAAACCTCATGGTATTTTGCCGTGTTTATTTGGAGTTCCACGTGGGAAAAAACAAGCCGGATGAACCTGTTTCGGCGTGTGCGTGATGGTGGCTTGGGTTTGTCGCACCTGTTTCTGCGACAGCTTGTAAACCGTTTCTTGTACCTTCGCGATGTTCAGGACCCTTTTTTTGGCAACTGTCTGTCAAGTGCGATTGGCGAGTGCTTTGCCTGAGTTTGTTGTGTCTTCTGTAAATTGGAAGGTCGAACACAAGGTTACTTTAAGGAGATCATCGCTTCATTTTCCTTCCTCAGGCACGTTTTTTGTTTGAATATTTAAGCACGATTTCCCGCAAAAGATTCTATAAAGATTTATGCGACGCTGTTCTTCCAGTTCCACTTTACCGCTCTCAATACTGCGGTGGAACGTGGAGCAAAGTGTTCAAGCGCGTTAAAAGCATGTCTGTACATCCGGGGGTCAAAACATTCTTCTTCAAGCTTCATGCTGGTGTCTTGCCAGTTAAGACGTGGTTGTCTGAAAAAGGGTTATTCGTTCCGTGGGGTGATCACTGCGTTCTATGTCGGAAGCCGGAAACAATCGAGCATGTTTTTCTCCATTGCTGGGACGAGGTGTTCTTCTGGGATGTCCTGCCAAGGACATTAGAAAAGGATTTCCCTCTGGACGCACAGGGAATAAGGTATCTGGCCATTGAAAACGAGGATGGATTTCCGTATGGCATCATCATGTTATTGGCTCTGCATAGTATTTGGAGGTCGCGCATGGCTGTACGTCATGCTGCTGATGATGATCGACGAGCTATAGAATACTTTCGAGAGTCCATAACTTCCTTTCTGGAATTGCGAAAAATGCAGAAAGGTATGCCCGATTGGGTACCTCGCATAGAATCATTATTGCACATGAAACAATTGTAGAAAATTTGTACTGTTGAAAATTGAAGCGCTGCAATAAAGAAAAGAAGAAAAAAAAACTAAAAAAAAACGGCGTAGCCGAGTGGTAGAGTGCTGGGCTGCCACGCAGAGTGCGTGGGTTCGATTCCTATTCTGTCCTAGGTATTTTTATTCAGTCAATTTTTTTTCTTATTTCGCGCGATACTGCTGACGGACACCGGCGGCGGAGAACTACGGCCAAAGAACGGTCCTTGTTGTGATCTCATAACAGCTTTTCACTGTAAAAGCGTGTTTCATCGTTCATGAGCGTTGGTGGCGCAATGGTTGGAGCGCCTGGCTCCTATCGTCGCGGACCGAGAGGTTGCGGGTTCGAATCTCAGCTCAGCCCCATAGAGAAAACATTTTTCTGGTTTTAGGGGCGAAGCGCCCTAACACCTCACAATGTCCGTCCGTCCGCCATAGTCCACAGAACCGAAACTGAAACTGAACACCTGCACAACGAAACATTACACCATCTCCCGCTAAAGGGAACCATGTGTAGATGCAAAGCAGCGGGCGCTATCGCTTACACTGGCGGCGGCGTTGACGCTGGTGCTCATCGCGGCGTTGCGCAGGAGAGACACCTGGGAAGGCGCAAAGCACGCAGTGATGTACCGGTGTTTCCTGCTGGAACATGCCAATCTCTGCTAATGGGCAATGAGAGACAGAAGACTCCGATTGGACACAGAGAGACCCGCAGTCCGCTTTTAGATAGCACGCACGCTGCGAATTTTTATTGTTCAACAACGCACAGGAGAAATCTCCCACCGGCACTACCTTGCAGGTCAAGATTCAGTACCTATATAACGGGGTGGCCAGTGAATGGTTGTGCAGCGCGAGCAGTCGGTTTTAAATGCGAAGCATTTCTTAGCGAACTTCGGCGACTTTGAGCGTATCTATCTATCTATCTATCTAGCCGCCTACGACTTGGTGCTCTCCTGGCCGTATCGTTAATGGGATTTATACCAAACTTGGTATGGCATAACATGACTGTATGACAAACATGAATGACTGGTCATATCATGAAAATCATGACTAACTTGTCATGAAAAGCATGATTTACATGTCATGGCCATAGTGCTCCTGAGGCCATTTTCTTAACTTGTTATATGTCCGAAAATTGGTACAATGAGACATTTCTGCATGACCAACATAAATGATAGGTGGTAGTATGGAAACCATGACCTGCATGTCATGTACAACATGATTTACATGCCACGCTCATGGAGCACTGACGGCCGTTTCGCTAGCTTGAGATACACCAAATTTGGTATTGAGTGACGTGACTGTATGACGAACATAAATGCCAAGTGGTAGTATAAAAATCATGACACGTCATGTGCAACATGACTTGCATGCCACGCTCATGACACTCTCGGAGCCGTTTCGCTAGCTTGATATACACCAAATTTGGTATCGAGGGACGTCACTGTACGACGAGCATAAATAACAAGTGACAATATGGAAATTATGACATGTCATGTGCAACATGACTTGCATGCCACGCTCATGACACTCTCGTGGCCGTTTCGCTAGCTTGATATACATCAAATTTCGTATTGAGTGAAGTGACTGTATGACGAGCATAAATGACAAGTGGTAATATGGAAATCATGACATGTAATGTGCAACATGACATGCATGCCACGCACATCGTACTCCCTGGCCGTTTCGCTAGCTTGATATACACCAAATTTTTAAGGCGAAAGCCTTTAATGTCTAATACTCACGTCCGTTCGTCCGTCCGTTCGTCCCTTCAGCCGCGCCTTGGCACGGTGCCAGGTGGGCGCCGGGGGGGCGCAAACGGACGCCGGTCGCGTTGGACTCTACAGCGCTCGCGCTTTGCTTGCGTAGCGTCGCTACGCCCGGCGTCTCTAATCATGCAAGGAGGGAGACGCGCGCATCACATTCCATTCTGACCGACCCCGTCTCATTGT
The DNA here is from genome assembly GCA_030522465.1 of Rhipicephalus appendiculatus. NCBI lineage: Eukaryota > Metazoa > Arthropoda > Arachnida > Ixodida > Ixodidae > Rhipicephalus > Rhipicephalus appendiculatus. The sequence continues at coordinate 856,003 of JALIZH010008310.1, read as the reverse complement.
GCACAGGCGTTCGAGGAAAACACTTTGGCAATAGGTAGCTCACCGCAAGAGGTGAGCGTCGTACGCTCACCTCTTGCGGGCTCCCGTTAAGTGACGCCCGCAACGCTACGCCCGCAGCGCCCGCAAGCTTTGCGTACGCTGTTCGAAAACTCCCTATTGACAAATTGTCCGTCAGTTTAAACGCTGGAGCTCGGATGGCGTCTGCACGATGCGCAAAGCGCGAGAATGCGAACGCATGCGAAACGGAGGCAGATTGGTCTCGCGTCTTGCTGCGATTTGAGGTAAAAGATTAAGCGAACATAAGTGGCAGGAGGTAACATGAAAATCTTGGCTTGCATGTTATCTACAATGCCATTTCCATGCCACGATGATGGTGCGCTTGCGCCCAGTTCCCTAGCTTGATATACACCAAATTTTGTATTGCGCGACGTAACTGTATGATGAACACAAATGACACGTCCTAACATCTAAATAATGACATGCATATAATGTACAGCATGAATTGCTTCTTGCTGGCTGCTTCGCATTACATCGATTCCCACAGTGCGTGGGATCTGCCGGTTTTTTTACAGCGAAAGCTGTTATGAGATCACAACAATCCGCCGCCGCCGACGCCGGTGTCCGTAACCAATATCGCACGAACTAAGAAAAAACTAAATAAATAAAAAACACCTGTGACAGAATGGGAATCGAACCCGGGTCCTCTACGTGGCAGCCCAGCACTCTACCACTGAGCTACGCCACTGCTTGAAACTGCGGTGCAAACTGACCCTATGCAGGCTTCATGTCGGGTAAGGAATCGCGTTAACGTGTGTTGTAAAGCGTTTTAGAGCAGTAAAGTAAGAACCAGGCGCCAGACAATGCGAATTGCGTAACGAGTGGGTCGTTCAATGCTCCAACATATTACAAAAGCCTGTGGCGTAATTCTTCATCGTCGTCAGCCCCAGCATCAACAAAGTGCACATAATTCGTTACAAGAGTGTAGCGGGCACCGCGCTTTTCTGAAGAATGACGAAGAATGGCATAGTAGACGCTTCCCCACTACACAAAAATTATGATGATTTATAGCGTAGTGGGTACCATGTAAGTGGGCTTGTAGTAGTTGCCCCAAGAGTGTTTAAAAAAGGCTAAAGGCCGTTCTCGCAGCTTTCGCTGTGGCTGTGCTGCGCCTTCTGCGCAGGCCTGGTGGTTTTTTTTTTTTCATTCAAGAAACTCGCTAGCAGACGCTACCTGCGTCGGCGTTGCGAAGCGAGAGAGGGGGGGAGTGTAGGAGAGGAGAGAGAGAGCGAGGGGACGCGCATGCGCAATGGGGCTGTAAATGCCGCGGGAGGGATGCCTAGAGGAGAGAGGGGGGGCATAGGAGAGAAGAGAGAGGGGGGAGGGGACGCGCATGTGCAGTGGGGGGTGTCGTCGCCGCTGGTAGGGATGCCTAGAGGAGAGAGAGGGGGAGCGTAGGAGATGAAGTGTGTGGAAAGGGTTTGCGCATGCGCAGTAGGTGAGGTCAGGACGCACACCACCACCACCACCGGATTGAACTCGGCCTCAAGCTGCTTCGCATCTAAAACTAGCAGCTGTTCCGTGTACGAGTACAACCGATGAGCGAAGCTTCTTAGAATTGGGACGCAAACGACCATGAGCCTGATCTCGCTGCTGGCTTTCATGAAGACGGTAGGGTGGGGAGCGGGTGCGGAGAGCGTCTGCTGCGCTCGTTGGTGGGAACGACTGAGCGAGTGAGTGTGCGGCGCGCGCAGCACAGGGAGAGGGGTGCGAGCGGTTATGCGGCGGGGAGCTTCGACGGCGACGACGGCGGGGCGCGGGCCGAAGGAGCTTCGCTCGTAAAAACGAACTGTGTAAAAAACCGACTTTATGTGTAAATAAATCAAGTATACGACAGCACAGTTCATAATCAACCACGCCGTCCGTGTCCGTCCGTCCGTGCATCTGTCCGTCCGTCCGTCCATCCGTCTATCTGTCCGTCCTTTATTTTAGTCGGCCGATTTACTTTGACATTATGGGCCTTCGAACCTAGCTTCGCCCATTCGTCATCATTCACTTCGTGGATGTGCATGGATTTTTTTCTTTGTCAGTTGTATTTCACTGACGTATCTCCGTCACGGAAATACGCCAGTGAAGTCTTGGTGGACCTCGGCATAACACACTTTCATGTTAAAAGAATGAGCGACAAAAAAAAAGTATCTTTGTCCCACAGCAGTAACCACCATGTATCTCGCGCGTATTTTCCTTGCGTCATCGCCGCGCAACCGCCGTGGTGGCTATGGTGCTGGATTGGTGTGAAGGTCGCGGCATTGAATCCCGGCCGTGGCGGCCGCATTGCGATTGAGGCGATATGCTAGAGGCCCATTTAGGTGCACGTTAAAGAACCCTGGATGGTCGGAATTTGCAGAGCCCTCCACTACGGCTTCCCTCATAATCACACCTGATTTTGGGGTGTAAACTCAGAGCAGTAATCATCGCCGTGCGCCCGGCACTTCCTGTTCATGAACGGCATACTTGTTATCCATTCATGATACATTAATTCAACTTAGCATTGACAATAAGAAAGTAGCGAGGGCCGAGTTTTCAAGAAAGGGAGCGCAAGTAAGCCAGATGACGATTATCGTCAGGGTACAAAAAGACAAACATGCCTTTTTGAGTTTAGGCGACGTCCTGCGTTGCCTTGCTAGGCCTACACGCTTAGAAAAAATGATCGGCATATTCACGAAGTAGTACTAATCGTTCACTTGTGACAAAAAGCACTAACCACTTAGTAAGTGACGTTAGTATGATGCAGGTTAATTAAATTCGCTACCTGGTTAATAGGTAAATAGTACTAACTCGAATGGTTAGTCGTCGAATGGTTAGACTACATTGTTAGTAAGCGGTATAACAACGTAGTAACCGTACCAACTCTAGTGGACTACAGCTATAGCGAACTCGCGTTTTACGTCTACTTTGTTTTTATGTATGTGCGCATTGCCATATCAAGTTCACCCTATATACTGGAAACGCCTATGTCAGTTGGAATGAAAAAAAAAGTATTTTATACGTTTTGTTCGTTACTGGAGCAATGGTGCCTTTTTCTTCATGGAGCAGTCGGCAGAGTCTACAGTGGGCGTGAAATGCCTCTTAGTCCAAATTTTTAGCGCTGCTCCATCAATGATTGTGATGACTTTAAAGGAAAGAAAGGCGCTTGTCCAGTGGAAATGAAAAGCAACTTGCACTCAACTCCGCCAACAGTTCTGTTCTTGAATACGGGCCACAGACTCTCGATTTGGGGGGTCCTTAAGACAATCAGTTCGTTTGCTCTCGGACAAAAAGCTCGGTAGGGAAAGAGTAACGGTGAAGCCACGAGTGGCGCCTAAGTAGGAAGTGCCTTTGCCAGGACTGCAACTGCTTGGCGCTTTGCTCGGAGCAAGGCTAGCGAACTTTCTCAGGTATACCCTGAGACGAATATGTCAACAACATTCTTTTGGATGGATGCCAAGGTGAATGGGATAAAAGGATCTGCGAAAAAATTGAAATCGTTCGCTGAGCATTGGCATTCAAGTATGTTCTGGCAAGAGCCAATAACGACACTGCCCCAATACTGATAACTATGCGCATTATTTTGCACGTGGAGTACCGTTGGAACTTCTGAAGACAAACTCATTGTGGTCGAAGGGATCACCATGGTTAACATAAACGGAGGATATATGTCCCACGTACAGTCTTGATACAAATTTACACAATTATTATGTATACTTAATACACGCAAAGTCATCGTACAAGTGTGGAAACGTATTTGCCTGTTTTGCACCTCGAACATCGTTCAAGCTTAACAAGAGTATTAGCAACAACCTTCGTATTTCGTTTCGTCAAAAGTTCCGTAATGCAGGTATCAGAAGCAAATTATATCTAAATTCCGAGGAATTTGAGCCGCAGAAGATTACTGAATCAAAGTGAATGAAGAGGATGGTATGCGGAATAAATTAGTTAGCTTGGAAAAGAACAACAGCTTCATAACAAGTCCAACTACTGGCGGAGCCAGGAGGGGTGAGATGGGAAAGCGGAGGGGACAGAAAAAAAGTTTCAATTTTTGCATGTGTATATATACACGCACACATAAATACGCTCTCACGAACATGCATAAAACATGGTTCAAACCTCCCCACCCCTCTCAGAGTCTGATCTACTAATGCTTGATCAATTTGTTGACAGGGAAGGATGGTTGCGCGTAGAGTTTCATATAATAACCTAGAGAGGAATCTGGCGCTGCGATCGTTGTACCACCATAGGAATGATGGGAAGTACTGGCTTCGGATTGGATAGCATTAGCTAGCGAACTGTCTACGGATCTTTTTCCTACAGTTTCAGTTTCTTTCTTTGCGCAGCGTGGGTAGTGGGCTGCGGTGCAAAGCACTCAAGAAGTGCCTGTGTTGTTCAAAGAGACTGAAGATCGCTAAGTCTCTTGGTTTGCTACGACGTTGCAGCATTACAGGTTGCATTTGACACTTTTAGCAAAGCTCCACGCACTCACCGCTGCGCGTTGACATAGCGTCTGATGCCAGTGCAGGATATCGCACTGAGTTGTTTTTTATCAGCGCGCCTTGCCAAAACTCGTTCAAATCGACTGCAAAACGACGGAGACGCTAAGTAGACGCACCGTCCCACGCTACTCAGACTCGTCTTCACAACAAAACGAGAGATGCGTTGGGGGGCAGGCCACTTGGACAGATGCACCTGGCATCGCAGCAGACGATACGTTAAGTGTTTCTCACTTAATTCAGTGCTGTTATTTCCATACATATATAATGCGTACTTACGAGAGAAATCGACGAGGGTGGGGACGCGGGCTTGTTGGTCTGTCATACTTCTTAGATGTGGGCGCTAGAAGACGAGGACGTAAGTGTAAGTCTCATGGTGTGTGTGTCCTTCTTCCCTTCGTCCTCGTCTTCTAGCGCCCACATTTAAGAAGTACGAGAGAAAAACAAGCGTGCTTGCTTTGAAGTGTTATAAAAAATAATTCATGAAATTCTGATGCCAAATCTGGAACACAATTGCAGAACAACGCATACCCTGATGGTTTAATCAGTCCAGGTTCCACTTTCATCTCATGGTCACGCAAACTTTTTGCAATAAGTTTTACGCATAAAAAATGAAGCAAGTTTCAATTGTAAATCACTTCATATCACTTTGTTTTACGCTCGGCAAACAAGCGTCGCGAATCTCAAGAACGTAATCCATCCGAAGCCGATCCGAAGCCTGTACTTCCCAGCATTCCCATGGTGATACAACGCGCCGCTGAACAAGCCCGCATAGACATTATAGCCAGATTCCGCTCTTGGTACTATTGTAAGAAACTCTATCGCGTAAGCGGACGGCTTTAATTCTCAGAGGAAGCAGAACATTGAAGGTATTACAGCGCAAAAAAAAAAAAGACAGAACCAGCTAAACATCCTATTGATTGCCGTAGCTTCATCAATTAAAGGCTTCTCATAAAAGATTGCCATAGGCGAACGATCCACAGTCGTCTACAAGATACTCTTGCTGAACTCCGAGAGGAATTTCGGATACCCCGCGGAAGACAAACTGTGAATAATGTTTTCAAAGCTTGCAATGTTTCTATGAATGAATGCTTATAGCGAAGTAGCTCACCTGTCACGCCACTACCAAGTAGACGAGTACGGCGATCTTATCCTATCGAGTGCTCGGAATCAATTTTGTTCTACCCCTATATGTAAAAGGAAGTTCGTCAAAGATCTACATGGTGCTATTTACCTGTGCCGTTGCAAGAGCGGTACGTCTTGAATTAGCCATGAATATTTCACCAGAAAGCTTTCTGCTCGTGTTCAGGCGATTCATATCGCGTTGTGGATTGTCTGATGTCCGTTACACAGACGACGCACAGACTTTCGAGAAAGCGTAAAAAAATATCCTCTTTGTCTGGAGTATTGTTCGATGGAAAGGCATGGAGCTTCAGCAGTAACGACAGAGACTGCGATCACGGCCATGTTTTTATACACTGCCTTCCAAGTGAGTGGTACGGCTCATCGGAAGACAACAGTGTATGACAACAGTGTATGAAATAGCGTCCGAATAAAAGACTGTTGGAGATGATGACCATGGATGTAGCTTGATAAGAGCAACGTGAACTGTGATACCTTAGGGTGCGACACGCGTAGAGGAAGAGACTTGCAATTTGTCTAGTACAAGTTCCTGTAACTTAACCATAAATGTAGTCTGTGAAATAAATCTTGGCGCTAATATGACGGACGCAGAAAAAAGTTGGCAGCATGATACATCCAGTTGTAATCTTTTTTGTAGCGTTAGCTACACTGGCCTAGCCAAACCCGTTTCGCGCGGCACATCAAGAGCCGTGCTGCGCATGCGCGAGGATCAGTGATGTCACACAGCTGGCACGCGGGAGGCGCACGGGAGCCGGCATCTCCCGCGCACTCCGCCGCCGCCGCGAGCAACTCACCGCCGCCGGCCTGCGCATTCCAGAGGAGTGACGTCGTAGCCGTGGTAGACGCACTGTCGCCGGCGCGCGCGCAGCTATTCGGCTATTCGCCTTCGCTGTGCAGTCGCCGTCTGACACTGCGCTGGAGCCGCTGCGCTTCTGACTGGCGTTTGCCAGTGTGGTATAGCCATGGAGAAGGAGAGCGCAAATGCTGCTCAACGGCGCAGAAGAACGGAGAAGCGTGACTCATCGGATCCCGAAGTAGTTGCCTGGCAATTAGCGGTTGAGGGTAGGAAGAATGAACAGAATACTGTGTTGGGGCCATAGAGACGGCAGCGTGTTACTTCACTGATCACCAAGCCGTCTTTGTGGCAATAGAGAAGCAACCTGACGTTGAGCAAAAATATACATGTGCCACATAATACGTATACCGTGTGTGTGTGTCATTGGAGCAGCAGTAAGCATGATAATCAAGCTAATCCTAGACAATCTAGACAATCAGGAAAGCTAAGAATAATCAGCTGAACCTTTGCTAACTCTACGTATATCCTGCCATAGCCGAGCTAAGTCACTGCAACATTTTTTTTATTATTCACTCGTATTACTGCTGAGTGTTGCACACTCCATAAATTACATGCAAGTCGCATGGTTCCCAATCCGAAATCAGCATTTGACTGATGTAAGGAATTAGAGATAAAATTGAAATGCAGGGAGTTTCACTCGTTTTTCTAGCTCTGCTACTTTACACTGGTTTAGTGGGAAACTGGGTTACGAACGAAGAATAATATCGAGATAGCAAGAAATGCCCATGCACTCATGACAGGGTTGACAACTCAATAAATGAGACTGCTGTACAAATTCATACTTCGGAAGTTAAGAAGGGATAACCATAAAATTCATACATTTTTGTACGCGCTCACTGAGAATATTTATTTAATGCAGAAGTGAAAGCAAACACACGACGCGTTGTAAGGCGTCTATCAACGTATTGGAAGGATAGCTATGCGGCACGTATATTTAACCTGCAACATCCGAAGGCACCGCACTAAAGGCATCTGACCCTAAAGTAGCGCAAACAGAACAAAGCACAATAAGAGGAGCAGCGAACATCTTGCGAACCACCTGGAGGCTGTATTCGTCAACAGGCACTACGGCTTCATTAAAAAGCATCTCTTATTCAGCGTCCTTCGGAGGCACTCCCGTCACGCAGACGCCTCGAGGGCGCTGTTCCGCAGCGGGTTAAGGTGTCCGCCAGAAACGCGAGATGCGGCCTCTCATACATGACTTAGGGACAGCGCGCGTGGGACCACGGTGCGTAATGATTATTTAACGACGGCGCCTGGCGCCTCGACGAAGCGGCCGCTTGCTTCGAGATGTGAGGGAAGGGAGCGCTGGTTCGTGGCCCACAGACCTTCGCGAACACGATGTGACCCGACGCCGGCTAGGTGATTATGGAAGCGCGTGTAATGTGGTGTCCAGGTAAGGCCCGTGCACTGCCGCGGGGCTCCACGTGATCTCTGGAGGGTTAGTCGCTCTTATGAAGGTGGTGGACCGACTGCGGACATCATTTACAGGGTTTTTGTGTCACTATAGAACCAAATATTCAAAAATAAGATGGATACCCGTAACTGAAGCCAACAAACATATAGCTTCCCGTCATGTGGCGTTCGTGAGGGCATTTTCATATCGCGCATGATTAGTTGATTACCTCAGACCAATAATGCAAATCTTTAGTATTCGCTTTAGGGCCAGTGCGTTTCGTTAAGGTGTCGAGGGAATTCCAGAAAGACCGATCCAATTTTTTTCTGGCAATATACATGCTGCGCGGTGAGCTTTTCTGGCTTATAAAGTAGGCCCACGAAAATATAAAATAAAACCACGTGACTGCGCTCAAGCGCTATTTCATTCCAAATCTGTGAACCATGCTTCGAGAGATACAACCGCGCTCATGGACCGTGAACCTTTCGTTTATCAGGGATGACGGCGCTTCCTTGCCGAGCGCCGCCGTCAAAAATGTTGACGCGCTGTAAAGGTGACGCCTAACCGTGGCCGCTCATTCCGCCACTCTCCGTGCGCATGGCTGCATCGCTCGAAGCACGGTTTGATAGCGCTGCAATGCGTCGTTTTATTTCATAAGATACTTTTGGTTAGGCGTACGTAACAAGCCTGTGTATGCAGCACGGCTGGGAGAGAGGTGCGCAGGCGCAAAACACTGTTTCAATGATGCCCACGTACCCACGCAACGAGACGCCGCACACGTAACGCTTTGGAAAGACCAGGAGGAACCGAGAAACGAGAGCGCAAATGGCTGCAGTGGTGTTAGACGAAGACAGCGAAGGTGGATCCGGCACTAATCACATGCACACTCTAAGAAAAAAAGGAGTCAAAAGAGGATCAAAAGACAGTGATTCCCTTCGGGTCGTCACTTGACCCCCTTTGGAGGGTAGAGGCAGAGAAAGAGAGTTAGCATTTTAAAAGGAGTCAGAACACTCTCGTGAAGCGCCTTTCGATTGGGTGCCGGGATGAAGGCGCCGCCGTACAAGCCATACATAGCGCGCGTTTGCGGTTCGGCGTCGTAGTGGTGGCCGGCGGGCGCGCGAGCCCCGGCGCCAAAGTTTCGCCGCCGGCGCGGCGCCTCCGCCAGCTCAGCCGTCTGCTCTCTCCCTACCCTGCGTCCTTTGGAATGCGTTGCGCTGGTTGCGCTGGTCACTGGTCGCGTGTCTTGTAGTTTTCAGCTCGAGCGAACATGCGTATCTTCGGTGGCTGCACGCTAGGCTCCGGGCTCGAAGTGACGCTTGGAGTGAGGAATATTTTTGGAGCAGCGGACACGGACGACGTGCGCCTAGCGGTGAGTGTACTGCTTTCGTATGTACGAATTACACAGCTTCAGCTGGGCGTCTGCAGCAGCTCTGCGGAAGTAGGCTGATAGCCATTTCCAACGGTAGCCTGCGTCCGCGGGGCTGTTGCAGATGGCCAATTAAAACTGTTACTTAACGAGCTGAGACCGCTATGCGCGTTGTTGTGCAAGTGACTGCATCACTCATAAAATGAGTGATGCAAGTCACGTGTCTAGGGCGATTATTTTCTGATCGCAAATTCTGTCTGCAGTGATGAAGATGCTTGATATCACTTTGACGTGCGCTTTAGTCTACGTCATAATAACATTTCCATCGATACTCCCGTGTGCAGCGGCTTCCGCGCGTGTAAACATGCAAAAAGAAAAGAATAGAACCTTTGTATACAGGACACATAGACGCACTGTATATAATGGCTTTTGTTGGCCTAAAGACGGTAGTTTTGAGGTGCAGATATAGCATGATGCTTTCAGCACGTACTCGGTAGTCGCCTTAAATGTTTAGGACTCGCCTTTCCAGTAACGGGAATAGCTCTAGACTTTCAACGGTGCGCGTTGCGGCCGCCGCCGTGCGCTCTTTTCCGTCGTTTCTGTTTCCTGTTTTCGTGCTTTGCCTATATCTGCGATGACGTTCGGAGTTATAACAAAATCGAGTGAGTATACGTGGCCGTGGGAGCTATGTGCGGTTATTCTAGCATATGCCATGTCTGATGTCAACGTAGACGGCGTCCGCTCGCGTTGGTGTCGTTCGGGCATTCGTACTCGCATGTGTTTGAGTATTTAAGGACGCGTTACCTTTGCAAAACACGCGGTCAGTAACCGCTCACGGCGTGCACCTGACTGCCGGAGGATGGGCTTGGTTGTCGGAATACGTCGGCGCAAATCCGGGCTTATTCTGAAAGCAAATTTTGAAGTGATTTGTCAGAAAAGAAGTGCTTGCATTCTTGCATACCGACTTCCTATATATGGTGAAACGAGGTCCCCGCCTTCTTTTACGTGAAAATTTCTTTTCATTGCGAAATTATTTAAAACGAAACACTTGTGTCAGATGCGTGTACCGTAACGGTGTGTTGAACAAAGGGTGGTTCGCATAAAACTAATGAGCCTGTGTGTGTGTGTTTGTGTGCTGGTTATTCCCAGAATCCCGGATCGCTTCTCCTCTTGTTGACAGCCACACTCGGGGAAACGAAGGTGTCGCTATGGTCCCATCACCACTAGTGATGGGAAAATCAACAGCGGCGTTCGCCCTGTGAACGAGGCAGTGGGTCCCATATTTCCTTTGGTTGGACATGACGTAGGAAAGGAGGTGAGTGGCACCCACGCAAAGGAGCCTAAAACAACTGCCTTTGTTGTTTAAAAAAAGCTCACATCATCTTGTGCTGCAAGTATGTAACCAAGTGACATCTTAGAAACGCTACTATATGAAAGTTGTTTTACACGAGAACGGCAAAAAACATGGTTCCTTACCATGCCTCTTTGCATTTGTTGTTTTGTTGTGAGCCTTCATTATCTCTGTGTAAATCACTTATTGTGTAGGTATTGCAAACTCTTACGATGATTCCGTTTTCTCATTATGATATCACCTTCTTCTTTTCAGGTACCATTTTTCATGCTGCTCACGGTCAACAGGAGCGACAACGTAGCAAGTCACAAGTCTGATTCCTCCAGCCTTTACGACTTTTTGATTATTAATCATAAGGAATAAATATGGAAACATGATACCGATATCTGCTGTTTATTTTGAACGACATGACACTATGCACATCACAGTCACACATTTTGGTTGGTTATACTCATACAAGCATGCAAATGAGGAACTCCTCAACTGCTTTAACATTGCTGGAAATGGTGTGTTGTTTTGAGTTTTATTAAAATAATGCTAAAATTGAACTAGCCTTTTTTTTTCGCAGTCGCTGGGCACAACGGCAAGTATAAATGGAGTTGCTTGAAAAAGAATACTTCACTATTTCCAGCAGCAGTCACGCAAAAGTAGACCATGGGTCAATTTAGTACATTAAAATACACTGTAATCAAAAATTAGCCGAGATGGGAGCTTTTCCAGCATATGAGCCCCCCAAAACTCCCATGCCCCAATCATTTACTCCGTGGTATGGGAGTTAAGTCGGCAAATGTCGTCTTAAAACGCCCCTTGCTTAATGAGAGAGTTTATGAACGACATAACCTTGTAAAACTCCCCACGGAGTTTCAGGTCACGTGGGTAGAAACTCCCTATGGGAGTTTTAAAAACCATTTTTGGTCGTGGCGTGTGTGTGCGTGTGTGGGTCACCGTGTGAGTATTTGTCGACAGACAACGAAATTATCAGTGCAGCGAGGATTTACAACGGCCGGTTGGTGCTTAGTGTGAACGTGTCAAGGTCTTCCGCACCGTTGAGCCACTCTGGACAGAAAGAAGTTTCACTCGCGCCAGCCTCCAACCGCGAGCTGTCTGTCCGAACGGGCGTGCCCGTGCAAACAAGCACACGAGTACAAGCCACCGACACGCCGCGAATACCTCGCTTCAAAGTGCCGAGTTACGAAGAACTGCGAAGGATAATTTCAACGGTAACAAAAGTAAGCTGTCGCGATCGTCAGCGGTTGCTTCTGGAGTTTCAGCGGCTAAAGCTTCGAAGCGGTACGAAGTAGGCTTCGCAGGACATCGGCATCAAACTGGCCGGCGGCCGGTGTGAGAGCTGCGCCGGCGGCGCGCTCGCCCCGACCGCCGGCGACGGTTGCTTCTCGCAGTGTCACCGGTATTTCATCGGCTGCAACTTCTAAGCGGTAAGAAAGCTGCGCTAAGTCGTCGGTATCAAGCCGGCGGCGTAGCGACCTCGCACGGCTGCAGCGGCCGCCGTGGCGACCTCTACAAGCTCGCACCGGCCACCGGCGAATCAAAGGACGTGTTTCACAGTAAATAAAGACTGCTGGAATGAATAACAGTTAAAATTGTCTTTTCTGTGCCATGCGTCCACAGCTGTCAAACATCTAACGCGAGGGCGAGCGACGATACGAGGCAGAGGCACACTGAACCCACTGAAATAACATACGGCTGCCCATGCACTGCGGGCAACAGAAATCGCGACTGCGAACCGTCTCGTTCGCTGAAGTCTATCGCTCCGTAGCTTAAACTGCGCGGATAGCGGACACCTATTTCTTTTGTGTGTGAAAAATAACGACCACGAAAACTGCGCAACAGCAACCATTTTGTGATCGCCAGCAGTCGTTCATCGTATAGCCGGGCCGTACTCCTGGGAGTGGCCTAGCTACGGCGGCGGCAAGGACGCGGTAGCGGCGGGGCACCTCGGTTCTTCGCCGGTGTTGCTGAATGTGTACAGTGTGCCGCTGAAGTGCTCTGCACGGCCGCTTGTGGTTTGTGGGTTTCTGTACGATTCAGTGCATATTATGGACACACACACAGTACTGCTAATGCAAATTCAGCCCCTGCGACAGAGCGCCAGCTGATAATTAAATTTCGCCAATTAAAAAGCGGTCAATGTTTGGCGGAATTTAAAATAAAAGATATGTGTTTTTCAGGGGTACCTATCAGACCATCGTATCTTTATACCTACGCCATGAATTTTTATTGCTTAAATTACGCGTATACGAAGTGCCTACCAGAGCCACATGGGAGGTCAAAATACGGTGCCTATATATACCCGGCGACCTACGAGTGGTTGTGCAGCGCGAGTAGCGGTCGATGTGAGTGTTGTAATAATTTGCAAGCTTTGTGTGCAAGTTTGTTTACGTGTGATCATGTTAAGTGCTTCGAAGCTACTTTAATTAAACAATCGCTCGCAGATTGTACGGCTGCGAAAGGCGGTCACTTGTTTTTTTTTTTTTCGATGGATATAAAAATTTACTCCCATACTTACCTGAAAAAAATTCCCCGATGGATATCAAAATTTACTCCCATACTTACCTGAAGAAATGCCTCGATGGATGTAAATAAATACTCCCCTCAATCCATCCAAAAACGCCGTCTTTTGGGGAAGTAAATTTTTTACTCCGCCTGTAGGGAGTATATAAAACCCCCCATCGGGGCATGCGCTAGAGGACAAGTCATTTACTCCCATCTCGGCTTATTTTTGCTTACAGTGTAGCCGTAGAGTCGCTTGACGCTTCAGTGGGTGTCAATTGACCCTCGTAGGAGCGTCACCGGCAAGAGCCGTCTGACTCCCTCAGAAGTGGTAGTGTGATCCCTCGCGTAAGAGTCCTTTCACTCTTCCTAAGAGGGTCCGGGGACTCTCCTGAGCGCGCCGACTCTGACGCACCAAGAGAGTCACCATGTCTCTTCAAAGAGAGTCGTAAACGTGGCAAGTCAGAACTCTCCGGAAAGAGTCAGGCATACTCTTTTTTTCTTAGAGTGCACCTCGCCTTGAAAAACCACGCGTACATGTTAGTGAAGGTACAAACAAGCAGCATGGGCTGGCGGCAGTGTTGGCGGTAACGCGTTACAAGTAACGCCGTTACCGGTAACGCGTCACTTTTTTGCGTAACTTAGTAACGCACTCGTTACAATTTCGGAACTGTAACGGGTAACGTACTTACGTTACCATTTTGCGGTAACGTGTGGTGTCACGTTACCCGTTACTTTTTCATCTTGTAGGTGCCATTTTCCCTGAGCTCGCACCGACGGATTCTTTTGTCGCAGCATCGGGACTGATGTCGGCCTGCCAGGCATGGACAAAGAAAGCGCGGGCGGAATAGCTTTTGTTTGTGGAAACCGCGAATAGAAATTTCTTTACATGCATCGACCCTCTGTGGGGAGTGTTGAGCCATCATCGCCACAAAAAGCTTAAGAAAGCCGCGGAATCCGCCACGAGAAACTGTACGGACATGCTTTTCGTGGAAGTGGATTGTAGCAGGTGGATTCCTGGCACCTGCTCCGCGACAGGCTGCCCGAAGGAAAGCGCATGGGCTGGTTTATACCATACCACGTGCTGATTGTGACGCTTCGTTCGTGGGGCAAGCAAAAGAGAGAGCCTTGGCCAACATAAAAACGACGTCTGCAAGTTCCAGTGACAAAGGAGCAGACTCGCCGAGCACAGCGTGGTGAACGACCACCGCATCGAATTTGACTAGACTCGTGTCGTCTACTTAGAGGCCAACTATCACAAGCCGTTATTTGTGGAATCCTGGCATATCCAGTCGATAGCAGGCACCTTCAACAGGTCTACAGGTGCGCTGCCGATCGAAAGTCTGCCTCAACAGAATGCTGCACATCATGGAGAGTAAATCCAGGGTTTGACGGAATCCCGTCTGGTCGGGAGGAGGCATTGCAAAAGAAGAAGAAGAAACGTCTCGTTTTGTTTTAAATAGTTTTTATTGTGGTCGGCGTTTCTTCTTCTTCTTTTGCATCATGGAGAGTAGGCGTGACCCCACAGCCGGAGAGAATGCCAGTCCGACGCGAAACGTCGCTTTTTTTTTTCTGGAACAGAAAAAAAACGTTTTTTACTCGATACCTTGATTGGCGTCCCTCTGTTTCAACTAAAGCCCATTATTACAGCTGTCACACGAATACTACGGCTAACCACAGTTACAGGTAGCCACAAGGCAGACGTAACCGCGGTTAGTCTTCCAACCGTGGTTACCGCAAACGGATGATTCCACGAGAATACAGTGTGCTATAACAGTACACTGTAACGAGAGATCGCCATGGATCCGAAAATGGATATTTTCGATTTGATTGAGTATTTTATATTTTATGCACATACCACCCACACTCTAAGAAAAAAAAAGAGTATGCCTGACTCTTTTCGGAGAGTTCTCACTTGCCACGTTTACAACTCTCTTTGAAGAGACACGGTGACTCTCTTGGTGGGTCTGAGTCGGCGCGCTCAGGAGAGTCCCCGGACCCTCTTAAGAACAGTGGGAGGACTCTTATGCGAAGGACCACACAACCACTTCTGAGGGAGTCAGACGACTCTTGCCGCTGACGCTCCTACGCGGGTCAATTGACACCCACCGAAGCGTCAAGCGACTCTACGGCTATTTTAAGGTATTAAATTGACCCGTCCTTTACTTTTGCGCGACTACTGCTGGAAATAGTGAAGTACTCATTTTAAGCAACTCCATTAATACTTGCCGTTGTGCCCAGCGACTGCAAAAAAAGAAGGCTAGTTCAATTTTAGCTTTATTTTAATAAAACTCAAAACAACACACCATTTCCAGCAATGTTGAAGCAGTTGAGATATTCCTCATTTACATGCTTGTATGAGTATAACCAACCAAAATGTGTGACTGTGATGTGCATAGTGTCATGTCAAGCAAAATAAACAGCAGATATCGGTATCATGTTTCCATATTTATTCCTTATGATTAAGAATCAAAAAGTCGTGAAGGCTGGAGGAATCAGACTTGTAACTTGCTACGTTGTCGCTCCTGTTCAGTGTGAGCAGCCATGAAAAATGGTACCTGAAAAGAAGAACGTGATATCATAATGAGAAAACGGAATCATCGTAAGAGTTTGCAATACCTACACAATAAGTGATTTACACAGAGATAATGAAGGCTCACAACAAAACAACAAATGCAAAAAGAGGCATGGTAAGGAACCATGTTTTTTGCCGTCCTCGTGTAAAACAACATATAGTAGCTTTTCTAAGATGTCACTTGGTGACAAACTTGCAGCACAAGATGATGTGAGCATTTTTTAAACAACAAAGAAATTGTTTTAGGCTCCTTTGCGTGGGTGCCACTCACCTCCTTTCCTAGTCCAACCAAAGGAAATATGGGACCGACTGCCTCGTTCACAGGACGAACGCCGCTGTTGATTTACCCATCACTAGTGGTGAGGCGCCAGACCATAGCGACACCTTCGTTTCCCCAAGTGTGGCTGTCAACTGGAGTGAAGGGGAGAAGCGATCCGGGATTCTGGGAATAACCAACACACAAACACACGCAGGCTCATTAGTTTTATGCATGCAAACCACCCGTTGTTCAACACACCGTTACGGTACACACATCTGACACATGTATTTTGTTTTAAATAATTTTGCAATGAAAAGATATTTTCACGTAAAAGAAGGCGGGGTACCTCGTTTCGCCATATATAGGAAGTCGGTATGCAAGAATGCAAGCACTTCTTTTCTGACAAATCACTTCAAAATTTGCTTTCAGAATAAGGCCGGCTTTGCGCCGACGTATTCCGACAACCAAGCCCATCCTCCGGCAGTCAGGTGCACGCCGTGAGCGGTTACTGACCGCGTGTTTTGCAAAGGTAACCCGTCCTTAAATACTCAAACACATGCGAGTACGAACGGCCCGAACGACACCAACGCGAGCGGACGCCGTCTACGTTGACATCAGACATGGCATATGCTAGAATAACCGCACATAGCTCCCACGGCCACGTATACTCACTCGATTTTGTTATAACTCCGAACGTCATCGCAGATATAGGCAAAGCACGAAAAGAGCGCACGGCGGCGGCCGCAACGCGCGCCGTTGAAAGTCTAGAGCTATTCCCGTTAACGGAGAGGCGAGTCCTAAACATTTAAGCGACCACCGCGTACGTGCTGAAAGCATCATACTATATCTGCACCTCAAAACTACCGTCTTTAGGCCAACAAAAGCCATTATATACAGTGCGTCTATGTGTCCTGTACACAGAGGGTTTCTTTTTTTCTTTTTTTTTTTTGCACGTTTACACGCGCGGAAGCCGCTGCACACTCGAGTATTGATGGAAATGTTATCATGACGTAGACTAAAGCGCACCTCAAAATGATATCGAGCATCTTCATCAGTGCAGACAGAATGTGCGATCAGAAAATAATCGCCCTATAGATACGTGATTGCATCACTCATTTTATGAGTGATTCAGTCACTTCGCATAGCGGTCTCAGCTCGTTCAGTAACAGTTTTAATTGGGCATCTGCAACAGCCCCGCGGACGCAGGCTACCGTTGGAAATGGCTGGCAGCCTACTTCCGCAGAGCTGCTGCAGACGCCCAGCTAAAGCTGTGTGATTAGTACATACGAAAGCACTACACTCACCGTTAACAGGCGCACGTTGTCCGTGTCCGCTGCTCCAAAAATATTCCTCACTCCAAGCGTCACTTCGAGCACGGAGCCTAGCGTGCAGCCACCGAAGATACGCACGTTCGCTCGAACTGAAAACTACAAGACACGCGACCAGCGCAACGCATTCCAAAGGACGGAGGGGATGGAGAGTGCAGACGGCGGAGGCGGCGGAGGCGCCGCGCCAGCGGCGAAACTTTGGCGTCGGGGCTCTGGCGCGCCGGCCGACCCTCCACAACGACGCCGAACGGCCGAACCGCAAACGCGTGATATGTATGGCTTGTACGGCGGCCCCTTCATCCCGGCAGCCAATCGAAAGGCGCTTCACGAGAGTGTTCTGACTCCTTTTAAAATGCTAACTCTCTTTCTCTGCCCTCTACCTTCCAAAAGGGGTCAAGTGACGACCCGAAGGGAATAACGGTCTTTTGATCCTCTTTTGACTCCTTTTTTTTCTTAGAGTGCAGTAGCCCGAAAAGGAACTTAGTTTTCTTTTTAACTGCATAATTTAAGACACAGGAAATATCCAACATATTCAACATAGAGGGACCAATTTCATTACCTGTCGTTCTCGAAAGTTCATGACGATGTGACACAAATATAACCTTACAAACAAGATATTTTGTACATGAAATGCATGTACAACAGAGTAATTTAACGTTGTTTGAAACTCGTAGAGCCAAGGAAGCTATTTTTGAAAAATGTCTAAACATGCAACATTTTATGACAGTTGCTACAAAGTTGATAAGACTCATCAACTCTGATTTGAGAACAAATTTTGCTTCTTTCTTTCTGCAACGGCAGTTACGGTTTCGGTTATTGAACTCCTGAGCAAGTGAGGCTGATCAGGAATACTCTCACATAAACGCTCGCAAGTTTTCGCGGTAATTATACAGGTTAAAGTGAACAAAAAATGTTTATGTACAGATATTTTCCCCGTGACTAGGCCATTAAAGCATTTTTCATACTACAAAATTTGCTTCAGTGATGCTTTCTTTGCGGATACCGTGAATGATGGAATCTCATATTGTGTACAATATCACATTCAGAACAATGGCTTCACGATGTGCCACAGAGTCAGATGCCATCACATGTAACTCTACAGCCAACTTTAAGCCACCAAACCATTGCTAAGGTCCGGTACACTTGTGCGAATCATTCTCGTTAAATGAGTATTTTGGGTATAATCCTTCTTTGGGTTAGAAGTTTTACGTGAAACATAAGTTTGAGTCTTCAAAAATTTTTATTGTGGGTTCCTGCAGCAAAGACGCATTGATTAAAATTTATGATTGCGGAGTAACGGCAGAGGTAACGTCCGTTACTTTTTTTCGGTAACGGTAACGCGTTACGTATTTTCGTAGGTAACGTAGGGCGGTAACGCGTTCCTTTTTTTGTTAGAATAGCGAGTAAGGTATTTAGTTACTTTTTTTCGGTAACGCATACAACACTGGCTGGCGGACACTATGAGTGGCAGGATACTGCTTCGCGTCTTTTAAGATTTTCTCAAGAAACTGGTCTGGACAGTTAGTGTGCGGAAATGCGCCAACCTACTTTGTAAGACCAGTGGGGAAATGAACAAAAAAAAGTAAGCCAAGTCCGCGCTTTCATCGCATGCACTCTAAAAGAAATGAAGTGACCGTCGCTCCTTAAAATAGATAAATGGCGATGTCCCCTACGTTCGCCTTTAAATGCGGTAGCCTTTCTCCCTTTTGCGTAGAGAAACGTTACCCCCGTGTCAAACCAAGACGGCTGACGGCCAGGTCAGTAATACGATCAATTCGATTAGGCCGACCGCGATTTTCAACTCATAAACGGTACGCGGCACTGGTAAAAAAATTGTCCCGCTCAGCTTAATATCAAACGATATGACAATAAAATGAAGCAGATAAAGCTGCGGTGTTGACAACCTCGCTAAAGAAAATGACGGAACTCGTGCTTTCGCTCGCCCAGCAAGACGGCATTCACCTTGGAAGAGACGGATACTGCAAGAACCCGGAGACTGCGTGTTATATTTGCTGTCTTTATCTCTCGAAGCATCACACGCTGTAGCGGCCAACGTTACTAGAGGTTGGTAGCGGCATTATCCACGAGTTTACGGGGCCATCGACGCACTATCGCAGCACAATACCGGTAAGGGTACTAGAACAGTGGAGTGCTCGGAACGAGCTTCGAAAAATCAAGCCCAAATAGGGCCAAGCCGCTTGAGGACTGCGATCGGTATAGCCCGCAATGGGTCGTTGTTTTAAGAGCTGCGCGCGGCTCCATCAAAGTTGTGCCGAGTTGGAATGCCTGCTTCCCACTCGAAAGGCCCGGGTTCAAATCGCAGCTGTAGAAGCTCAATTTTATTTTTTAGTGTAACTTCTTATAGCTGTATTCTTTTTCTTTGTTTCTCCAAACTAGCTTCCATTTGCACATATTGCCAGAAAAAGTAAATTGAAATTTGAAGTAAAATGGAAGAAATTTGACAGTGAGCGTAATTATTTGCAGCGCCGCTGCACGACATTCGACAAAACCGTAAAGTACGGCCCCGAGATTTTAGCGAATACGAGAAATCTCGAAGGCCATACTTTATGCTTTTATGCTTTTGTTGAATGCCATATGGCGGGGCTGCAAATAATTACGCTCCCTGTCAAATTTCTTCTAATTTACTTCAGAGTTCAAGTTACTTTTTGTAGCAATACGTACCAAGTGAAAATAGGTTAAGGCACAAAGAAAAACAGTACAGCTATAAAGAGTTCCACTAAAAAATAAAAACAAATCATCTGCAGCTGCGATTCCAACCCGGGCCTTTCAAGTGGAAAGCGGGCATTCTACCTATGCACCACTATGGTGGAGCCGTGCGCAACTCTTAAAACGACGACACATTGCAGACTACCGATCGCAGCACCCCAAGCGTCTTGGCCCTGTTTACGCTTGACTTTCTGTAGATTGGTCGATTTGTGCTGCGGCCGTCCCGAGCACTCCCCTGAGGAGCTATTCTCGCGGTGTCCACTTAGTGGACATGTCCACTTCGGCCTCCACTGATTGGCTGGAGCTCGGCGAGCAGCGCACCGCCTGTTCCCGGTCTTTCTTCCGCAACGTCATTTTGACGCCACGCAGCTTTCACAACTCTCGACACAAATGAGAAAGATGGAATGCGTTTTGCCTCAACGAATGCTGTCCCCAGAGATCCGCTTTTGGACGTACATCTGGGAGGCCGTGCATGAACTGGAATCACGTTAGCCCTTGAATTAGGTTTAACGCGGCCGCCCGCCTAACGCACCTGGAAAGTCGGCACACGTTCCCTGCGTCGTTCTTCAAACATGTAACACGTTCATACGCAAGTTCAGACTCGTCAAGTTTGTTTAACAGTCCTGTTACTGTACATTTCGTCCACTTTCTCTTTACGCTGGGAATGTGCTGTCGGGTTCGGTGCGTCGACGTGGTCAAGAGCGCCATGACGTCACGACTAGCCGTTTTTTTTTTGCGTAGCTGAACGCGCTCAGCCGAAGTGGACATGTCCACTAAGTGGACACCGCGAAAATCGCGCCCCTGTTCTACCAACGCTGCTAGGATGCATTGGTTCTACTACACTCTAATACCGGTACAACAGTTTCGGTAAATAGGTGTTCAACATTATATAATAGATAGAGCTGCGGCAGCACCACAGCCATGAAGTAGGCGGTATCTGGCGCCATTGAAAGGGATTCAACGATACTGGAACAAATCTAGAGTGTAGAAGAAGCGTTTTGAGATTTGAGATTTGGTTTATTTTCTGCACATGTAACAGAAAAACGAAGCAAAAGCAAAAAGCTACAGAGCCTGACGGAGGCTTTTGCTCCGAGATACTCTGACACAGACATTCGACACACAAGTTTGGCGTATGTACAGAATAATTTTGACAAAAAAAAGAAACTAAAACAAAAAAAAACCTTAGCAAACTTTGACCGGACAATTATAAAAAAGGAAGACAGTGCGGCATGTTATAGTAAGATATTAAAAATAATCATTTTCATATATATATATATATATATATATATATATATATATATATATATATATATATATATATATATATATATATATATATATATATATATATATATATTCAACAGGAAAGTTCAGTGGGTTCGGTCTGTGTAAGAAAAAAACGGGTGCACGTACGAGAAAGCAATACTTTTATGCCTTACGTATTGCTTTCTCGTGTGCACCCGTTTTTTTCTTATATATATATATATATATATATATATATATATATATATATATAAGAAAAAAACGGGTACACGTACATATATAAGAAAAAAACGGGTACACGTACGAGAAAGCAATACTTTTATGCCTTACGTTTCGGCCATGGCACGGCCTTCGTCATTCTCTGACGAAGGCCGTGCCACGGCCGAAACGTAAGGCATAAAAGTATTGCTTTCTCGTACGTGTACCCGTTTTTTTTTCTTACACAGACCGAACCCACTGAACTTTCCTGCTGAATATATATATATATATATATATATATATATATATATATATATATATATATATATATATATATATTGTAAAGAACAGAGACGGAGACAGCACCCGTTCCTGGGCCAGCTGTTCTATGTCTGCCCTTCGTCCTTCTCTTCCTCGGCCTAGATCTCCGCGCGCCCAACCCCAGTGTCGTTCTTTGTCTTCACACTCGGCCATGACTGCGAGGTATGCGGAGCGGCCGACAATGATTCTGGTGGGCGGCACTGGCTGAAGCGGGGTGGTCGGTCCCGGCCACGCTGTGCCTCTGCTTGGAGATCTGCCAGTGCATCTTCTGGCGGGCGGCATTGGCCGCCTCGCTGAGGCCGCTCACAGCAACGGTGCGACTTGCTTTGGAAGTCGGGCGATGGTGGCTCTGGTGGACGCCATTGACTATGCCCTGCCGGTCGTCGCACGCCTAGCAGGAGAGCAGGCAAATACTTGCCTAACGAAGTCTGTCTGCGAATTCGGAGAGGCTGTGAGACTTGGCCTTCATGCTTTGACGCAGCAACCTCTGCGCTGCCGTCATCGCACTCTCCTGTTCTGTGGCCACGACGAAGAAAGATGCTTTCTGGTGGTTCTGTACCATGGTGTCCATATGGTTTAACGCCACCATGGCTGCACACCACGCTGAAGACGCTAAGGTGGTACGAAGCAATGATCTCGCTGCTTCGTGCGAGCTGGTCGCCGTAGTCGCCGTCTAGCCGATCAGCGTCGGGTTCCATGTTGACGCTGACTGCCTCGTGGTGGTCCGCATGGCACTCAGCTGGTAAGCTGGAAGTCACAAAGAACTGCCTGTCATGGTCAGCCGAACCGCACGCCGGGAGGCCGGAAGGGCCGATACCGGCTTCATCTGGCTGCGGCGCATCGATAGCCTCTTCCACGCCCCTGCCGACAGATCTCGACAAAACGAGCAGATCGTCGATGGTTGTGTCTTCAACGGCTATGGATTCCTTGAGCGGAAGGCAATCACACTCGGCCAATGACTGCTTTGAAGTCGGCAGATGTGCGTCCGACTGGTCACTGAGGATGCTTCCGCTGATGAACATGTGTGGCGGCGGCCTTTCAACTTGGAAATTTGGGCTCGAGCATTTGCTCGGAGTCAAGCAGCGGAGCTTTACTTCCCCGCCATCTATGATCAGCTGAACCTCACCAGACAAGAGGTAGTCAGCTCCCAAAACCATGTCGCCGTGCAAGTCCTCGACGACGGGAACGGCGGCAAGGAAATAACTCCCAGCTTCGGTTTGTAGGTGCAAATCCAGCGCCCCGACTGGCAACGCGCTCCCACCGATGCCACTCAGGGGTGCCTCGGACCAAGGCTGGAGGGCGGCTGTGGGGCATGGCGTCGATGCAGCACAGTACGTGGAGCTCCAGTTTGCACTACAGCCGTAAGCTCACCGATTCCGTCGACCGAGGACCTGTACCGTTGGAAGCGGTCGCCTTCGGTACTGGGTGGCTCGATGTAGTGCATTTGTTGCTCGACGCCTTCGTATTTATGCCATATACCGGCAGCACGAAGGCGGTCTATGGCTACTATCCATTTCTGGTTGTCGTGCCAGGCATGGCGAGAACCGCAAGAATTGATGTCCTCAATCCACATGGCAGCGTTGTCCTGGAAGCCCCGAAACCCGGCACTGCCCAAACAGCCGATGATGAAGCGGCAGGCGAGGACACGGAGTTTAACGGCGCCTATGGTTGAGCTGACGTGATAGTTGCGTCAGGACATGCAAAAGATCCGCGCCGTTGTCGGTTGAGGCGCCCGACAACCCACGGCCGGTGTCCGCGGAGTGCGCGGCGGTCCCGATGCTCACGGTTGCTGGGTCCATGTTCAAGGACGCGTGGACGGCGTCCCTTGTCGTAACAGGTATCACGGCGTCGGTGAAGAGGTGTGGAACCGTCGAGCAGGCCTAGGCGCCGTCCCCGATCGGTGGTTGCAGTGGCGGCAGGTTAGCAGGTGCCAAGGAGGCCTTGACGCCGTCCTCAACCAGCACTTACTGTGGCTGCACGGTGGCGTGTGCCACCGTGCGTGTGAAGACAAAGAACGACACTGGGGTTGGGCGCGTGGAGATCTAGGCCGAGGAAGAGAAGGACGAAGGGCAGACAATAGAACAGCTGGCCCAGGAACGGGTGCTGTCTCCGTCTCTGTTCTTTACAATATATATATATATATATATATATATATATATATATATATATATATATATATATATATAATGTGCAATGATAAAGCAAAACTGCAGACATACAATCATACACGGCTTGAACAAAAAAAAGTGAAGAAAAAAAAAGAGTGTAATTGTACAATGAACACGGTTGGACACATTGTCAATGTTTGACACAATCATATAAAAGAAAAATATACCAAACGCCCGATTAGCCGTATTCAATACAATTATAAAAAAGAATTTCCTTAAACCTATTTTTTGAAGTTTTCCTATTTAGGTCAAGAACGTGTTCCAGTTTATTGAGGAGACCCGGTATCTGATGCTCAATATGTTGCTCACCGTAGTTGGTTCTAGGTTTTGGTTTTCTTATACTATGTGTGCGGAGGCAGTACTCAACACATCGAGAAGAATCGTACAAGGGGTATAGCTTATAATTTTGAATGTACAATAGTAACTTAAAATAATATATTAGGTTCGCTTGTAATATTAAGTATTTAGAGAATAGTGGTCGTGTAGTAAGACCTTGTGGGGGACCATAATAACCCTGGAATAGTCGTAGTATCTTCTTCTCTAATGTGAGTAATGATTTATAGTTTTGTGCTGTCGTTGTACCCCAATACAGGATACAATAACTTAGCCGGGAATAGAACAGTGTAGTGAATAGAACGCTTTCTTGAGCCAGAGTGGTAATAATGGACTTAGTTTGTAGAGACGTCCAACGCTTCTACTCAAATCTGCTACTAATTTTTTTACGTGTTCATTACAGGAAAGGTCTTCCTGGAACCACACACCCAAAAATATTTGTACCTTGACTTGTTCTAACGTCTGACCCTCAAAGAAACACTTAGACTTACGTTTCGTGGCTTATTGATAGGCGCGAACAACATATATTTAGTTTTAGTTGCGTTGAGCCGCAACTTGTTAATTTTAAGCCAGCTAGATAACTTATTTAAATGTTTACGTAGCTCAGAAATTGAGAGACCAACAAAAAAAATATTGGTATCATCGGCATACATAATTAACTTAGGGGAATCCGGAATGCCACATAAATTATTTACACAAACTATAAACAATAGGGGACCAAGTATAGATCTTTGTGGGACACCCTTGTTCACTTTGGCACGCGAGGATGTCTCTTGATAAATATCAACGTATTGATAATGGTCTGTTAAGTAATTTTGGAGTAATCTATTAGCAACGCCGCGAACACCATAGTTCTTAAGTTTATCTAAAAGAACACTCACGGTGTCGAATGCTTTGCGGAAATCAACAAATAGTCCAAGTGTATATAGCTTTTTTTCAAAATTGCATAGTATCTCGTTCTTTACACTAAGTAACGCTAGCTCGATAGATTTACATTTCTGAAAGCCAAATTGGGCGTCACTTATGACATTGTACCGCAAATGGAAAGCCTGTGGGGCACAAGTATTCCAAAAAATCTTCTATAAATTTAAGAAACTTAGCTTTACAGCCTGATGGTGGCCTGTAAACGACCACAGCAAATGCTTTTTCTAATCGAATCACAAGGCACTCGACAATGTCAATAATAACAGAAAATTGGGAGATAACTTCATGCTTTATTGATTGTTTAACGTAAATTGCGACTCCACCACCTATGCCAACAGAACGCACAAGGCCACTGTAAGTGTAGTTTTCAAAATATGGTGGATCTTCGCCAACAGAGAGCCAGGTTTCAGAAAACAGCAGCAGGTCAATGCTAAACGTGAGGGAACTAAATATATTAAGTATGTTATCGGTCTTGTTGCGTATGCTACGTGTGTTCAAGTGAAAAAACTTTAATGCGCCTGCGCGCACCTGCTAGCAGACTATACACAGAATTGCAGTCATGATAATCATCAACAGGCATTGCTTTTTCAGCTGCCATCTTCTGATTTGAACAACAATCGGTCTATACAGAAAAAAAAAATGTTCACTATGCGGCAGTTCCGCCCCCCATCTGCGACCATCTTGGCGAGGTCATCAGCACTTTGTATTTTCAGAACAGGCGAGGTCTCATTTCTACGAGCAAAGAAATTGCCCCCCCCGATGTCCAGACAAATTTCCGCCGCATTTCCTTCTTTCTCTGAATAGCTGAACCCAGAAGCTGTTTGCCGTGTTTCGTGAGGCGCTCACTGACATATACGGCAGAGGACGTTTGGCTGCCCAGGTCTTTGCTGTCAATTCTGACTTTCTTAGACTTGCTTAGCATAGCAAGCTTCTTTGTCCTGCGCACAAAACGGACTACTATGTTACTTTGGTCATGACGAGCAGTCGGAACTCTTTGACAGATGCCGACGTCATCTGCCGTTATTTTCTCTTGGATAATTCCACAGATTTTCTTGACCGCATCTAGGGGTTCAACATCTGATGGAACACCTTTAATCTCCAGATTGTTTGAGCGCTGATAAGCTTCGACTTCTTCTATTCTGCGATATAGTCTGTCATTTTCAGCTCTAAGCTCTTGGTTTTTCTTTATTACCACCTGAATAGTTTCACTGATGTCTTTCAGATCCTTCAAAGCATCTTCTATATCTCGAAGTTCCTTTCTTAGTTCTCGTCGTAAGTCTTCGATTGCTTTACCAGTATCGCGTGCATCCTTCGACATGGTTAGTCAATACAAATGTGTACACTTGCAAAGCATAAGAGGCATACGAACAGCACGTCCGGCAGCAGTGCACCAATCGATTAAAGCTTAACTGCTATCAAATACAACAGACGATTTCTCACCTGAAAGAGGCGTAGTTTTAGTATGTGATGCCAAAGTGCACTGCAACCTAATCTTTACAGGGAACACGTGGGGGGTTGTTCCCATTGTTCACAGGCACTCCATCACCTATGCTCCATCTCACAAATACCTTGCAGCACTGCCGAAGCTACAAGGAGTACACAGGCGGTATCCTTGCGCAGCAGATAATATAGTTCCGGGCTTAACTGTTTCATTATGAACGAGGTACAAGAGATTTAGCTGTGCTTCTCGCATGACGCGTTACAGCGATACGTGGCACGTTAGGCCATTCGCGCATGCCCTTCGCAATTTCTGTAATAATGCAGAGATTACCGGCTGGTAACCGTAATAACCACCCTAACCGCGAGGACGTACAGCAACATGGCAGCCCCCCATACACCCCAGACTACCCGCTTTCAGCCGAATTTGTGCTTCTTACTGGCTCTCTGCCCGGACAGCAAGAAATAAGTGGTATAATTTGTCATCGCTTAATCTCATCGAACGCTGAGGGAAAAACATCAGGTATCTGTTTTCGTTATTATTGAGATCGCTCGTTTGTTTTGATGCTGCTAGGACTGCCGAGGCGGTGCCGAGCCGTAAAAGTAGTTTGATGTTAACTGAGCAGATGTCGCCACAACATTAGCGTCGGTGATGCGTTGGACGATGCGAAACACCCTGAATGTCTATATTGTTTTCTGTGCCAATAATTTGCTGTTCCACCCGAGAATGGTCCGTGATTGCTGCTGAAAGTGCGTCGACCGTGCTGTCAAAAAAGAACTCTGTCAAAACGCCAGTATGAACGCTGCTATAAAAAAGAACCGCGTTCCTCACAAACGCCAGCGAACACGCCCTGTGCGAGTGGTTTTCTGAACATAAAGAAATGGCGAGGTGGCGTTCCCGCAGAAGTTCTTGCGTTTTGTATTTTTACTGCAGGGAGCAAGTATCGACAAGGTAGGCAAGCCGACGCCAAAGAAACGACGAGCAGACGACGCGACGCGGATGAACACGTCTTGAGGAGGCTTTCGCCTTTGCTATTGGCTAACAAGCCCTGCAGCTTCCACAGTGCTGCAAGGTACCTCTGAGATGGAGTAATGCTTGTTTTGTGGTTTTATTTATTGAAACGAATACTGAGCTCTACGCTGTATGCCTGATTGCAAACAAATATATGCCGTAATGTTGAAGGGCCCCTAAAGCACCCAGAGGTAGCAAGTTAGTTGTGGCGTTGCAGTTGTGCGCGAATCTGCAGCGAACGCGTTCGTCGGCTCGTCTGTCCACCTCTCCGAATGCCCTTCTTGAGCGTCCGAGGTGAAAACGCAACGAGCGCGCGCATCCGCTAGCAGAGAAGCACGCGAGCGCGAGCGTCTGTTGGTGGTTTAGGCAACACCTCCTATACCTCGCGACAACTTTCTGTGGCAGCACAGCCAAAGCTACGAAGCCGAATCACGCACTTTTTTACTACGCGTCTGCATGTAGTCCGCGAACGCTAACTTTTATATACCACGTAGCATAAAAGGAAACATAAAAACAAATGAGGTAGTTATTATGCTCAAGATCCTTCGCACTGTTATCAAGAAAACTTATTCCGCGCGGAAGTTTCGTTTTTTTTGCTGTTTCTAGTTTTCTGGTTTTCTGGTGTCATTTCACCTTTTTCCTGCCCCAGTAAACAACGATGGCGTCGTTCGGTTGCAGCAAGTTCACGTCGTGGCCTGTGAGCGAGGATGAGTGCGTGTTCGTTAGGTCATGTGTATTCATCGAGCAGAAGGAAAAGAAGACAGCTGTGCGTCGTCAAATATTTTGTTCCCCGCATATTCTATCACGGATAAAGAAGTTGTGTGTGAGTGATACCGTCAGCGCAAGTGGGTCTCTCATCGCGATAGCCGCCTTGAAAGTGACACCGGACGACCTGTCAATCTTGAGCAAGACCAGCTGCTTGAAAGCAATATTGCGATTGGAAACTGTACGTAAAAACAATGACCCTTTTCATAAGTTGTGTTCCATACGTGGTCGGTATTTCGGTTGCCTGATATTGCTGATACAATAACGCTTAATACCGCGTACTTCAACACTGTACCCGTCGGCGTCTACGGCGCAGCGGTTCTTGGCGCTTTGACATGACAGCGATATTGGAGGATAAAATCACCAGTGAAAAGTTTCTCCTGGGCAACAGGCGCGTTCATGTCTATCATGCGGCTAACTGCCAAAACAGCGTTCTTGGCCGAATAAGGAGTGCGTTTCACCCGCTTGGATTTACCACGGCCGTGGATTTACGAACGTGAGACGCCCGCCTGTGACCAGTCGTGGCCAAGATATCTGCGACCCATCGATGACTTGGCGTCCACAAACAAATTAACGTGAGCGTCTCCAGAAAGTTGTTGCGTCTCCAAAAGAAGGAAAACGACGATGCTGACCCTGTCTGTATTCACCGAAATTTAGACATGGTTTCTTGCCATTGCGTTGAATTTCCTATCACACAGTTCCTGCTCGGCCATGCGCTCTCCCCCCCCCCCTTTTTTTTTTGTTTTTGTTTTTTCAAAAATAAATCTGACCGCTTCAATAAAGCCGCTTTCTGTGTTCCTTAGCAATAAAGAATATTTTACTGCTTTGAAAAAAAAAATGCAAGCAAGCAAATGCAAGCATTACTGTATGGTGCTCACTTTACACGCGGGCTTGAACCGCTTGCAGATTAGCTATGCTCGAATTCGCAGAAGAACACAGCAATGATTCCACGTACTTTCCTCCACTGCTGCGTTCATAAGTATCTCAAGGCTTGTCATAGCTTTCGATTAAAGCTACATATAACCTATCTTTTAATACACTATTTCAAAATTACATCATAAACCTTGGATGTTCGTGCGAAAACGTACATGTTGGATGCGCTTCCGAAACCGAAACCGAAATCGCCCACAAACGGACTACTTGGCGTAGTAACACATGTGCAGAAGCTCCGCCCACGTAGCTTTGGCTGTGCTGCCACAGAAAGTTGTCGCGAGGTATAGACAAGTTTTGTTGGTTTAGGCGCCTGACGTTTTGTTTTTAATCCAAGGAGACGCAACCGTTGCGGGGTAGAGGTATACTCGGCGACAACTAATCTTGATATTGGAGCGAAGGCTACGAAGGCGGGGCTTCTGCACATGTACTACTACGCGAAGTAGTCCGGTATGTCATGCGTACCGTACCGCTGTAGAAAATGATGGCTGTGCGCGATCAGCGTTTCATATCGACGCAGACGCCGCTTGACGTTCGAGGTACACGTAAAAGGCGCGGCTTTCTCACGCGTTCAAAAACGCGAAGTGACAATTTATAAATTAAAACAAATACGGGTATCTTAAGGTGGAACCGCATGGCGCGTTTTCCGCGAGCGAAAAACGCGACGCGCGGAGAACGCCCGCGCTGCCGCGGTCGCAAGTGCACCCGCATGGAAAGAAAGTCGCGGCGTTTTTGCGCCACGTTTGCCGGGTCGCTAGCTTTTCGTCAAAGCGCACGGCAGCATCAAAAGGTTCCGCCGAGATGCGTGGATGTCGGCGCCGTCTGGCGCCGTCTGGCGGCATTGGAAGAAACCAAACACGCGTCTGCATCCAAAACGCTGGTTGGCGGACGAACGGGCGACGCTACGCGCGAGGCGTTTTTTAAATGCGAATGCATTTCTTATGCCATCTTCGACAAATCGCACCGGTGCGCACCGAGATGCCTAGGCGCTTCGGTGATTGGACGAGAAGGCACCAGAGCGCCCCGGTGCGCACCGGTGCGATTTCATGAAGATGCCATTAGTCGGGCTATGTCGGGACGGCGTTGTCCGGCGTTGTCCGCGGAGGAGGAGGATAGGTTGAAGGTGTCCGCGCGCCGGCGGTGTTATCTCTCCGCTCTCCCTCTCCCATAACAGCTGCGGGCGCGCGCTTATCCTCGCCCCTAGCAACCGGAGCATGTGGTGCGAGAGAGTGTAGGAGAGGGTAGGTGCAGTGCTTCGCCGCTCCTCCTCTCGCCGTTCGCTCTCTCTCCTCCCTGTGCCCCACTCTCCCGTCCGCTCGCGCCTCACTCGACCGTTCGCTGGCTGGGCGCCTCTCAAGGCGATGGCAGAAGTCGGTGTCCGCGCAAGAAATGCATTCGCATTTCCTCACGATTCCCTTCGGGGAGGTGGGGACATTTTTTTTCTTTTTCTACTCCGAGTAGGAAGATACCGCGGCGCGATTTCGCGATGGCGTTCGTCAAAATAACGCGCGCGTCCCTCCGATCACGCGTCAATCGCGCCTGAAATCGCGCCATGCGGGATGGTTTGACGCGATTTCGCGTGGGCGTTCGTGAAAAAGACGCGCGCGTCGCTCCAGCCGTGCGTCAATCGCGTCGGAAAACGCGCCATGCGGTTCCACCTTTACTGGTGTGAGCTGCGTCCTGTGTCAAAGAGCTACATGCAAAAAAATGAAGGCAGTATTTTTCATATCTCACGTAGAAAATAAGGACACAATAGTAGGACTACATTCATTAGCGGTAGGATACGCGCGATTTGGCTCTGTAGCCTTCGCTGCAGTGCCAATAAAAGTTGTCGCCGAGTATAGACAGTTTCGCCGTAAAACGCGTGTATTTGTCAAGAGAAAAAACCGGCAGATCCCACGCGTTGTGGGACTCTATGTAATGCGAAGCAGCCACCAAGAAGCAAATCATGCTGTACATAGCACCCATGTCATGATTTATATGTTAGGACCTGTCATTTATGTTCGTCATGTCGTCACGTCGGGCAATACCCATCTTGGTGTATATCAAGCTATGGGAGACCAGCACTGGATAGGTGGCGCGCCGAAAAAGGGCACCTGGCGGCGAGTCGCGACACAACTCAGCCGCTCGCGCCCAGACGACCGGCCGCCGTGTACCGCGGTGAGAGCACGCCCGTGCACCGTTCGCGTGCTTGATTTTAGCACGAGCAGCTCGAGCAGCCGTTGCGCCAGTAATACTGCACTGTGGTTTAGAAAAAAAATAACTTTGTCTGGAGGTTACTCTCACAGAACATCACTGGAAAACGCAGAGAAGCTCTGCAAAGTGGACTGCGCATATGCATATGGCGTCGAAGAGACAGTGCTGTGCGTGATAGCGATTCCCTCGTCAAAATTTTCTGGCTGCTTGCTGGGATTTGTGTCAAGCTAGTGCAGGCTTACACACCTCCATTGATAAGTACGTGCTGCGTCGATACCACGGTGCGCCCACTGCTGCAGTAAGAAAAATAGAGACAAGGGGTAGCTGCGTCATTTTTTTTTTTTTGCTGGCGGGGTATGTATTCCTAATTCGCGGTATGTATGCACGTGGACGTTGTTCAATTAAGCAAACCAGCACGGTAGCAGAGCACGTATGCATCGTGTCGCGTTGCTATGCTCGAGGGCGTGGTATAGATTCCCGGCCACGGCGGCCGCATTTCGATGGGGGCGAAATGCAAAGAACACCCGTGTACTTGGATTTATGTGCACATTAAAGAACCCCAAGCGGTCAAATTTAATTCTGGTAGCCACACTATGGCGTGCCTCACAATGATACCTTGTTTTGCATATAAAACCCTAGCAATTATATATTTTGAACAAACTCATTTATTCTAAAGAGACGCAGGCAAGCGTAAAAACTAAAACACTAGGTTAGGCGAATTCAATGACAAATAAACGTCCAAGACATTTGACAAGTCTCTAGCGAGGCATAAATTCCGATGTCACTTCGGCACGGCAGCCAATGCAGATAAGATTTACCGTATCGGCTGACTCCAGAAAGCTAAGCTTCGAGTAGTCCGCGGCTTTATTCGTAACAAGAACCATTCCTGTAGCACAAATTAAGTTAAACGGAGGCATCTCAACATCGAGTATCCATCGCGTGCGTTTTTTTTTTTTTTTCATAACAGCTAGTTCAGCGGCTTAGCGAACGCGCCTCCCGCAAACGTCTCTATAGACAAGGCAGCTTTCCTTCTACGAAACTGTTTGCATTTGCAAATAATGTAGACTACCTGCCTATCGTATCCTTCAACATTGCGCGGCGGCATTAGAAGGAGCTTGGCGGTGGTGGTCACATAAAAAAATGTTACATATGCCGCGCGCTGCATAATATGTTCGTTTTATTTCCCACAAACCGCCGATTAAATGCTGCTGTTTGGTCCTGGTTCACACTTGTGGCCGTCTTGACTATCGCAGAAATCTAGCAGGCACGCGCAATTTGTTTTAGAAACTTGCCCGACGCCACCAGACAGGAGAACAAGAGCAGAACATACTCTGCTCGATTGACCACTTGGATGCAACGCCGCCTCCGTTCTTATTCATATAATTTAGAAGGAAAAACGTACACGGATACGTCCTCCCTCATTTCTACATATTGTGACACTAGAATACGCTGCGGTACCGCCAGCGCCCGTTGGTTTTGTTTCGACGACGCGCGCCCGCACTGGCTCTACCAGTTGCCGCTCTCGTCTGCGGGGGCGGCTGAGAAGTGCACGCTCTGACCACCAGGGCGGCGGCGCCCACACCGCCAAAACTCCAGCGCTGGTTCCCTATAGCAAACTGGACGCAAGCGATTGCGTCCAGTTTCAGTCCAGTCGACTGACTATGCGATGTCTCTCTTTTTTTGTGTGTGTGCACACACACAGTGGGATGGCACACAAACGGAATGTGTGCGTGTTTTCTTTTTTAATTTTTTACCGTGAACCACAGCAAGACGCGAGACTAATCTGCCTCCGTTTTGCATACATTCCTGTTCTCGCGCTTTTCGCTTCCTGCAGACGCCATCCGCGTTCCAGCGCTTAAATTGACGGAAACTTTGTAAATTCGTAAGTGTGTTCTGCGAACGCCTGTGCCCATTGAGATGGGGTCGGTAGGAATGTAACGCGATGCGCGCGTCTCCTTCCTTGCAGGATTGGACATGCTGGGCCCAGCTACGCGACGCAAGCAAAGCGCGAATGCTGTAGAGTCCGACGCGACGGGTCGTCCGTTTGCGCGCCACGGCGGCCACCTGGCACCGCGCCAGGGCACAGCCGGAGGGACGCACGGACGTTCAAACGGTCGGACGGACGCATGGATGGATGGACGGACGGATGGTTGGACGGACGGACGTGAGTATGAGAAATGAAAGGCTTTCGCCTTAATACCGGCCTTGTGATGAAGCTAGCGAAATGGCCGTGAGCGCGCCATGAGCGTGGCATGAAAGTCATGTTGCACATGACATGTCACGTTGCACATGACGTGTCATGGTTTTCATATTACCACTTGTCATTTATGTTCGTCATACAGTTCCGTCACGCAATACCAAATTTGGTGTATATCAAGCTAGCGAAACGGCCGCGAGCATGCCTTGAGCGCAGCATGCAAGTGATGTTCTACATGACATTCACGTCATGGTTTTCATATAAC
This sequence comes from Rhipicephalus appendiculatus, assembly GCA_030522465.1. Lineage (NCBI taxonomy): Eukaryota > Metazoa > Arthropoda > Arachnida > Ixodida > Ixodidae > Rhipicephalus > Rhipicephalus appendiculatus. Next base: position 821,959 of record JALIZH010008310.1, on the reverse strand, counting down.
CACCTGTCAATTATGTTGGGCATGGAGAAATGTTTCATCGTACGAATTTTTGGATATAGCAAGTTAAGAAAACGGCCACAGGAGCGCCAGGGCCATGTCATGTAAATCATGTCGTTCACGACAAGTTAGCCATGATTTTTATGATGTGACCACTCGGTCATATGCGTCATACAGTCATGTTATGTCATGCCAATTTTGATACAAATCCCATTAACGATACGGTCAGGAGAGCACAAAGTCTTAGGCGGATAGATAGATAGATAGATAGATAGATAGATAGATAGATAGATAGATAGATAGATAGATAGACAGATAGATAGATAGATAGATAGATAGATAGATAGATAGATAGATAGATAGATAGATAGATAGATAGATAGATAGATAGATAGATAGATAGATAGATAGATAGATAGATAGATAGATAGATAGATAGATGCGTTCAAAGTCACCGAAGTTCGCTAAGAAATGCTTCGCATTTGAAAATGCATTATACAGTCTAAGCTTTTCGCTAAAACAAGATTGCTTCGCGAAGCAGGGCTTATTGTATTTATGACAAACAGATTACGTGCAAACGGTATACAAAAAACAGGAGGCACACGAAAGAATGTGGCACATCGCGGGCACGCAGAGCAATAAATAAACGGGAAATAATATAAAAGAATAAACATCAATCATGTATTGCTTGTGTCAATCATAGGTCAAAGTAATCGCATACAACTGGCCAAGTTTGGGCATTGCAGGACTGAGAGGGCCTGCCCAGCCAACATCCCCTAGTTTTTCTAGAGGGTGCTCTAGAGTGTGACGTCTCAGCGGCCATATGCATAGGCGTGCGCAGGGTTCCCCTTCAGAGGGGGGGCGAAGGTACATTGCAGTGACCGCACCCTATTAAGTCAAAGTATGGGGTAGGCTATGCGCCCCCCCCCCCCTCCTCTTAGGTGACTGGGGGGGAGGGCACCGCCCCCCCTGCCTCCCTCCCCCCCACTTGCACACGCCTATGGCCATATGCACTGAGCCCAATGGCGGCGTTGTTATGGTTACGTGGCGCGCCGTGTTATGTAGCGGCGGCGGCATGAGAGCTTCCGCAGGTCTTGTACAGAACCGTGGCGGTCATTATCCATTCCTCTTGCCGCGTTGTTAGTTGCACTCGCCGTCATTGCTACTTTGCTACTTTGCTACATTGCTACTAGCGGCACTGACCGAGTTCGTACACATTGTCAGCAAACACTACCATTCCAAAGAAAACATTTCCCATATCTCATACACGGGTCATTTCTGAAAAAAGATTTGGCGGCAGGATTCCATCCAACAACATATAAATGCCGATCTCCAAAATGACTAAAATCGGAACGCCGATTCTGAAATAGTGTTTTTGTTTCACGGTTACGCATCAACACATGGTGACAACATGGGCTGCCTCACTAAAACAATGCTTTAGACCAGTCATGCCTGTGTAGCTGGACGAACGTGCTTATTATGAAAATAAAAAAAAATTATATGGAGCTCACATAACCATTTGCAGGCTGCGGGCCGCAAGCAAGAGATTCGCGGACCGCATGTGGCCCAGCGGGCCGCGTGTTTGAGACCCCTGCCCTATACTTTCCTTGGCATTATTGTCTGTTCGTTCTGATTGAAAGTTGTCACGGTTTTACAAACGACAAGGCCGGCGTCACTAAAGTTCTTCTCAGTAGACAATAAAAAGTCATTTAAAAACCTAAAACTTTTATAGCACCAATACCCTTGGAAAGACGGGAAACAGATCTACACAGTAAAAAAATTTACACCCTTAAGGGTGTAATGCGGGTGTTTGCGTTAAAATCACCCTTATGAACACCCTTATTACACCCTTATTTTCAAAATCTGGGTGTTGGTAAGTAAAACACCCTTGCAACACCCCATTTACACCCTCATCTGAGGGGTGTAATGAACAAGGCTACAAATGTACGAAATTTTTGGGCAGGTTTTGCTTATATATTAAGTATACATGAACCGTCTTGATCATAGGCGTGCGCAGGGTTCCCCTTCAGGGGGGGGGGGGGGGGGGGGCGAAGGTTCATCTCAGCGCCCCACCTCCCTATTATGTCAATGCATGGGGCTGACTTTGCGCCCCCCCCCCCCCCCTCTGAGTCACAGCGCCCCCCCTCTCCCTATTATGTCTACGTGTGGGTCTCACTTTGCGCCCCCCCCTCTCTTAGGTGACTAGGGGGGGGGGCAGCCGCCCCCCTGCCCCCCCTCGTGCGCACGCCTATGGTCTTGATACCAGCAAGGCCCGTCCTACTATAGCTGCTTGCGGTTCTAGTAACGAATCGAAGTAGGAAGTAACGTAATGCAAGCGAAACACAGTGTTCGTTGATAAAGCGCGCGAACTACAAAGACGGAAGACACAACAGGAGCGCCGCTTATCGAATAGGATCAGGGCCAATCCTGTTGTATGTGTTCCTCTCGTCTTTGTCATTTGCGCGCTTTGTGAATACTTTAAGTGAACTAGCCCGAATCAAGGTAATGTTGCGCACAATCCCCCCCCCCCCCCCCCCCCGCCCCCCCTAAGAGCGATGATCTTAAAGCTGGAGGTAAAACATCTGTCATCTGCAAAATACCCTCCGGGCAGTTGACATAGCCATAACCTCGACGGAAACGGGCGATCAGGTCCCTTAAAAATGGACATTGACGTGATGCATTTTGAGCCGGGCTCCAAATGCATCAAAAAGCCATTAGCTCCGCTGTTTCACCAGTCTTCACGACGTTAAGCAAGTAAAGCTACGCTAAATATTGCTCTTGAATATAACATTCGTGCGCTGTGACATGCAGTCCTTGCAGTCCTTACAGCATCGTCGCAATGCACACTGCGATTCGAATACACTGTTAAAGAAGCGTAACGAAATAGGCCGCAGAAATAGAGATGCGGCCGCGCAATCCAACAACGGCTGGAGCGACCGTTCGCGGGCGCCGGCTCGTCTCGTCGCCTCGGCAACCTCGGCGGCCCTGACCGCCGCGCGTGCGCAGCGCGCGGGCGCGCGGGACTATGTACCACGTGACTCAATGCGCTGGCGAAATAGTCTCCGGTTTTTGTGCGAGTGGTGTTGTGCGCGTCGTTCTCGATTAGTCGAGTTTAGCAGTCGGTGTTTTTTTGTTTGAAATGTGCCTGCGCTCTGTGCTCGTCCTTTGTGTTCTGCCCAGTGCTGCTTATTAGGAAGATGCACTGTACTGAAGGGGAGGCCTGCAGCTTCATATCATGGAACACTCGAAGTGAAACGGTATGTACCGCTCTCGTGTTGCTGTGGTCAGCGCTTTGTTAACTGCGTGAGCGCGATAATAACGCCGTCAACCGAGTCTTTCTTAACTAGTGGACGATAAGTCAGCATTTGTTTACGTAGCGAGCATATTTGTGTGTATTGTTTCATCGGGATGATGGCAAAGTTGTGTGATGTTAAGTGCGGGGAAACTTTTCTTTCTTTGGAGTTGAAAGCAGAGTGCGCATGCGCGGCTGTGATTCGGCGAGGGATTTGAACAGAGTTGTGGCGGCGCCCCTTCTCTGTTGGCAGTGGTGTTTGGTGCCCCGCTCGCGATGAACCTCTATTTTGGTTTAATAATAGTTGAGTGGGGATGGCGCCTGTTAGCTCTAAGCGTAATCCATGTCTAAGGCGCGTATGTTTGGGCATGTTAATTCATGTGCACTTTTTTTTAGCGCACAAAAGGACCAAGGGCGTGGTGTCCACGTCGTTCTTTTCCGTCCATGTTCGTTTTGTGCGCTAAAACTACCGTGATACTCGGGTTGATGCATGTGGGTGATAACACAGCATATTGCTTCGTGTTAGGTGCGCGTCGCCAAGCTCGCCTACGTGCTAATACATTCCGTTTCGTTAAATTCGTACCGATGTTTTCATTCGCCTGCAACGTAGGTTGCTGGATACTGCCGGTACCCGTGCATGTGGAGCCGTTCGTTGAACTTGACTTGTGTTTGAACGGATCTTTCATTGGGTGTGTGTTTGTGACCAAATAGCCGTACCTTAAGTGTGCAAGCGCTAGTATGAGCATAAGTGCTGGCGTTCGAACAAAATTTATTTTATTCTGTTTGTTTCCACCATGTGTACCTTTCGTTACATTGTTCTGGTCATTAAGAGTTATTCACTTCACCCCATTTCGGTGTTATAACTGCGCTAAGTACTTTTACGTGTAGAAATATTATAAAACGCAGTTTGTACCACCACCTGCAATGACATTTTCTGATAAAAGCCAAACCTAATAGTTTATCCGATATTGTAAGTTCTCTAGTCATACGTTACAGATGTTAAAGGGATTTGCGCTGTGTCAAGCATATCAATATTTTCTTTGTTGCACAAAACTCGCGATAATGTTATACATACTGCACGATATGCATTCATGTGTTGCTACTAAAATGTAAGATTACGCAGCGTATTTATCTGAGAACACAACAAATATAGAATGCTTTTTTCGGGATCTTGGTATTGAAACAATTAAATAACTTAAGCAATCTGTTTCACCGAATGATTATTGTGTATTACTTAATTCCGGTCAATAGCTTTCAGGATTCTGGTTATTGGCGATTGTCGGAGAAGCTTACAAAGTTTTGCTTACAGCTTACAGCGCCCGTCCTCATGTCACCTTCCTTCGTCCTGTCTTTGCGCTGTTTTGTCAAGTTTAAAGTTATGTACCAACTAGCCCACCTTTCGCCGCTTCTACAGTTTACATACTTTATTGTGATGGCATGTGGTTCATGATCGGTGCTTTGTAAGTCTCGGAATATCTGCCTCTTCTTCCCCGCACAGCCATTAAACAGCCTATGCTGCATTAGTAAGGAGTTCTGCTTTTTTACCTGACGAGGATCATTGAAACGAAGGACCACAATTTACCAGTATGCAATAGTCAGTGAGGGAAAGCAATTTCTTACATTATATAATCGTGTCAATGTGAGCCGCGTGAAGAACACTACTTCAGTTTTATTCGCAAGCAAACACATAACTACACATAACTTAATTTTACATGTTACCTGCACTGAATACATGATGAATGTAAATACCGTCGTGTATGCGCAGTGGTATTGTGCTTTTGTGTAATAAATAAAATATTTATATGGCGCGCATAGCATTGCATTCCCTTTAAGAAACACATCGTATGAGTACCATGATATATCTGCAGAAATTCACATATGCCAAAGTGGATGCATACTTATGCATAGAACTCAACTTTCACTTAGACGTGGTGGATGCATTAAGCTAATGGGGCATCATCGCCTAGGAGCTGTATACCTTTGTATTGGTGCGTGAGCAGGCTAAAAGGGTGAAGTTCAAATCTTCGTCTTTTAACTGAATAGGGCGCGCACGCAGACACGGACACTAGAAGAAGAAAACGCACACAACACAGGCGCTGTGTTGCGTGCGTTTTCTTCTAGTGTCCGTGTCTGTGTGCGCGCCCTATTTAGTTAAAAGATGAGCCGATACCAACTAGCCCAATTAGCCGTGCTACTTCAGATCTTCGGCATCAAAGGTATAAAATGTTCTGCCACAGCACGCTTCTTACTGCATTTATTCCGCAGCATACCCTTTTTTTGCGTTTGTCTCTGTCTGGAGTCCGATGCCACTGAATATGCTGGCTATGCGCTTCATTTATACCTACATATAACCAAGAAAGCAATTGGTCATACTGTATTTTACACTCTTAGCAAAATTTTTGGTCATTGCTCCTTGTGTATTTATTTTAGGTTTCCGGGAACGAATTTACTGTACAGAAAGAACAGCCTGGTCCCACTGCTGTCGAAGGAACCAGTCATCTGAGCAGATGAAGATGGATTGTGCAACCGGCAGTGAATAGCTGTGGTTTTGTAATGTGCAAGTGTATGAACAATCACATTACGTTAATCTAACCCCAATTACATAACCTTGTCAAATGTTGTGATAGTGTAATGTCCAAGTTTATACGCTGTTACATATAGTGAGCTCTAAGTAAGCCTTCAGCAAGTTTGTAGCCATGCCTTTTCGCAGTGTTTATAGCGCGCACATGCTAGAAATAGTACAGCTCACTCTCTTGTATAGTTATTCTACTTTGTGGTTTTTGATTCGGTGATTTGTGACTTTTTTTGCAGCAGTTATAACAGATCATTTGCTGTTGAAATTTTAGCTTAACAAAACTGCCAGTACTGCGAATATTGTTTTGGAATTTATTTTGGAGTTTTATGACAAGCTTTTAGTTTTGTAACGATTTATTTTAAAAGAAATAAATATTCCTATTTCATTCAATTGCCAATGATTCTGTTGTCTTTGCTTGGAAAGGGATGATCCTTAAAATATGTCTGAGCACGCCTATGTAAAATTTCATTCTACTGCTGGGCTGCAGGTCATGTTTCTGCAGTGCGATCGTGATCATACCGTTCCTGTTACATGCATTTCCTGCATATTATCGCATCTGACATGCAACCCATAGTCAGATTGTTCACCCGTTTTTGTTGCAGCCACAATCCATTGCTTCTGAGTAGGTGGGAAAAGTTTCATTTCAGCAATGTGCACAGTCTTCTACTACACTGATGTACTTTCCCAAAAAAAGACATATGGAGGCCTGCTGAGCAAAACGACATTCTGAGTCCTTTTAATGTTGCATTAGTTGTTACGGGGAATCGCTGCTCGTGTATCAGCTACAGCTGTTGGATGGCAGCGCCAAGAAAGTCGACGACAGCCACACTGATGTGGCCACTGCTGCAGTTTTTGAAACTCTTTATCAATCCATTATTTGTCAAGGGATTGCACATTTCTGAATCATTTCTTTAACAGGAAAATTCTTTCTAGGTTGCACCTGAAAGGATTGGATACACGCTGAGGCCTGGAGTGCTCCAAGGGGGGCTGACTGGGAAGAAGTATCATGTGGTTCCCCCTTTTACTGCCACCCTTTCAAGGGTGTTTTTGTCTATTACACACCACTCGAACGGGTGTAGCTTATTGTAACACCCATAGTTTAGGGGTGTTCATAAACACCTATTAAAGTAGGGTGTAATCTTTCCTTACACCCTACGTTTTTAAGGGGTGTTTCTAAACACCCTTAAAGGGTGTTGCCCATGGGACAAAATAAATACACCCTCAAGGGTGTAAATATTTTTACTGTGTACCTACCTGTTCTAAAATTAAATCACTTAGAATCGGGGCTAAACATGAACCTATGCAGACGCCGCTCTTTTCGTCAGGTACAGACGGCTGCCCTCTTCAACGTAGGTGGACCTGAGGTACAGTTCTAAGAGTGTCATGAATTTGGCTTCTGGTATACCCGCGTAGTTCTGAAATGACACGGAACCATGCCTGTCTATTTATTCTTGTACACAAAGAACTAACTTATTCCTTGGTATTGAATAATTCAGGTCCTTCAAATTTAAAGAAAATGCCTCAAAAGGGGACCCTGTCTGCTCTGAAAGGAAGTTAACGACATCAGTGGAATCGTGGACCAGGTAACAGTCATCCAGCGTGAGTGGCTTGAGCTTTTCTTGCAGAAATACTCCGATACATTTCTGCCAGGTATTACGCACAGACACAATTACTATTATGGGACAGTTTAACTTGTGCGTCTTGGCAGCGAAATACACATAGGGTGTACTTGCTAAACTTTTCGCATTGTCCCTCGCTGGCTTTGACAAGTACAAGTTCTCAGTTTCACACAATTCTTAGCTTCACTTTGCACACTTAAGAGGCGAGCTCGTTGGTACGGATCTATTAGAATACACAGCGCCTAATGAACACAAAACACATGAGGCGAGAAAAAAGGTCGTGCGCTGCAGCATTGCCAACGCTTGGTTTAATGTGCGTTAACACATATAAAGCGGGCAATAAAAAGAAGGGAGGGGAACCAGGAAAGGAGGAGGGCTTATGCGCATGGGTGTGACGATGACATTAGACCATGATACTTCTGATTATTGTCTGAGATATCGGAATTTCTTGTCAGTTAGGGTAAGCGAAGGGGCACTGACACAGTTGGCGCCTTTGCACATCATCGTGTACGTTTCGAAAATTTCACTTGACACATTATATCTACTTTGCACTGTTCAGCTTTCTGAGAGACACATCCTGGCGAAAAGGAAAAGCAGAGCTCAAAGCCTTCACCTTGTATAGGTCCCGTGGATCGCATCCGGTGAGGAAGGTGGCTTCGCCGTCTATTCACGGGACCTATACAAGGTGAAGGATTGCTGTAGGACCGTTGCGAAGTACGTAATACGCTATGTTTCACCATCTTGCGAAGTAGCGCAGTACCCTCTGCACGTCTGTCAGGAAATGAACGCGCCTGCGTCACTGGACACTTTGCTAATGATGTGACTAATAATGATAATGGTGATGAATCATCGCTGCGCTTTTACTAATACGTAAACAGTTTGAACCCCCCTACCCCTAATTACGCAGCTCATATGTTCATACGGCGATTTTACTCTTCTGCGAAGGAATATTACGTCTGTCAACGTGTCTCCTCGACCAACATGATGGGTATTTTTAAAAAGAATCTTAAAGCACTGGCATAACTCCGTGGTAGAACACTTGACAGCGATGCACAATGATTCTATTCCGGCTGGAACCCGGATTTAAATTTTCTGCTACACTGGCTTTTTAGCGCAATCGCCTTAAAAAGTAGACACATTGCTTCATAGGATCTTGTTTATGAAACATTCACGCACAAGCTTATAAAGCGACTGACGCAAGTAATATTCAGCAGTTACCTACATATCTAGTTGCTCAATAATATTATTAGCGTATATTGTGTAATCAGAATTTTAACTTAAACATGAGCCAGCAACAATTATGGTGGACAGTTCGGGCCAGAAACGCTAAGTTTTCGTATCTTTATATCCTTTTATTTTTATGATAGTGCTTTTGCGTTCTACAGTGTGCAAAATACTGTCTTAGCGACGAGACTCAACAAATAAGACAGCATCACAAATGAAACCAAATGTTTGTATTTTTATGCAGAAGGCGACTTCATGTTTTTCATCTTTTGTTACTCACAAAAACTCCGAAAATCTTGCTGCATGTTCCGTGTTGGGCATTTTAAGTCGTCTGTAAAACGCCCTTCTTCTCGACGTGCGGCAGGGTTTCATTGCATGAAGCTGCTGAAGCACACTTTCGGGTAATTCGGTAAATTTGAGTTGTAAATGCTTGCATAATCCGATGCGCGCGTGTTCGTACGAAAACCGATTTGGGGAGCAATAGATCCACAGTTGTAAGGCGCGAGGACAATGCGATAGCGCTGCGGCTCCATTCGCCGTTGATAGTGCGGCGCTGAGCGGGGCGCGACGGGATTTTGCCCTCATACATATGCAGCACGGAGGCAATTATTGCGTGTCTCGGATTCTTCGCTCTGCATAAGACCTCGTGAAAATGCGAACGATGCTAATGACGAAGCCGCACTGAACCAAACGAAGGAGAGCAGTGATTCGCATCCAACGCGTTGACAGGTGCACGCTCACTCATGAGCATGTGTTCAGAGCCGTAAAAGCCAGATCACTGGAAACCTATGCAGTGTGAGCATACTGCCAGATATCGAAGCCAATGTATTAGGGGCGAAGCTCCTTAGGGTGTGGGTCTGTCCCTCCTTTGTAGTATGTAGTAGTAGTAGTAGGTAGCCACCAGTGGCGTAGCCAGGAATTTCATTCGGGGCGGGCTCGCATGTCAACCCTATATATATATATATATATATATATATATATATATATATATATATATATATATATATATATATATATATATCAGAGAGAGAGATGCGTATGTGCATCCCCGGTATTTTAAATGTCATTATTGCATAATGGCGCTGTTACAGCACAAAGTCTGTTAAAAACTATGATCCAATGAAATGCATAGTTTTTGTTTTCCTTTGCACTTCTGATCGTTCACAGCACCTGTCCGGTGAAAGTTGCCCGCTTGCCATTGCGGAGGACACAATTAAAACTCTTTTACATAGGACTGCCCAAGTAAACCAACGAAAGTCTAGGCCAACTTTCGTTGTTTTAAGTTTCCGTATTTAAGTTTTCGTATTTCCCAAGAACCATTGAGGAATGGAACTGCTTTACTGGTGTATGAATCTGTAAAACAACGTTGTTTGCCATTTATGTTGTTTCTGCTCTGTTTTTCATACGTTGTTTGTATTCTTTTTGTATAAACCACCCTGCTTGGACCTAGAGTCCGCAGTATCGAATAAAAAAAAAAAAACTCTGGAAACGCAGTACATTCTTTGGGAGCCATTCGCAAACGTGAACGTTGTTTAAGTGGCATTCTAGTACTACCGAAACTTCACATTTCGCGCTTAATTCTACTGAAATAACGTTGCTGCGTCGCACGTTTCCTGAGAAGAAGGCCCTCACAATTTTCCTCTCCAGCTGTTCCCCTTGAACAATAGTTCCAGCAGGATCTATCACGCACCGCAATCGTCATGTATTTTTGTATGATTACTGGAAATAAATCTTACGGCGACTTTGGAATATGAAAGCTTCATTTGGGAAAGTTCGTATACTTACGTTACAATTACTAGATCATTTAAGTTGAGTCATTGATGAAGCCATTTAGAAAACACAAATTTACTACTGAAGATATAAATTATAATAGAAAGTAAGCCACTAAATTTAAACCTGGCTATATTTTGCTGTGCATTTGCATGCTCCGGTTTTTCCGCTCGTGTGTGGAGATCCATCTACAGAATCGATCCATCAGAATTCACTACAAACGTCACAATTATCGTAGTTTAGAGAAGCTGATTGATCAAAATCTGTTGAAAACGGTGATCGAATCAGTTTTTCATGCTGTGGGAGCATGTTTTTTACCCGCTATACTTCGCACTGTTATAACGAGCTCACCCGCGAAATCTGCCAGCTTACTATTGAAGAAAACAATAACGAAGAGCAGCGTTACGTCTAGCAGACTTACATACAAATATGAGCTTTGTCATTGACACAGTGATCAAGTTTACCTTCTTGTAGTGCACATTGTAACGCAATACACCGCATGACACCGCCTCTGCTTTGCGCAGAGGCGGTGTCGTACCCAATACTACGCAAGTTTGTCTACCCACCAGGCAGTTTTATCCACCTTTCCACCTGACGTTCCACTAAAAATATACTGCTACGCTTTCTTATTAGAAAGTGCAACTAATAGTATTATTTGCATGAAAACTAAGCAAGCGTTCACACTGATTGCGAACCTTCAAAATGCGTGGTGCATGTATGGCTGAGATGAACTGCCAGTGAGCGATATTATGACCTGTTTCTCTGACCGCAGATGAGTCACCAGAACAAGAAGTGAAATATTTCCTTGGGAATATGGGATGCTACCTGATGCTACTTAGACGACGCAATGGTTTGCGAATGATCCCCTGTCATACTTCTTCGTTTCCAGAGTTGTATAGACATTCATTCACATGTTTTATTAGATAATAACTTTTTACGCAGGACCTTTCAACACCACCTACCCCAAAAAATTACGCTAATGGGTCACGAGACAACGTACCTCACGTAGAAAGCTGTGGTTTTATGGAATACACATTAAATATAGATTTCTGTTGACCCCGTGATACTCGCATTTATAAAAGACAAAAAAAAAGCAAAGCAAACAAAATTTTCAAAGCGCAAGCCACCGCGGTGGTACAGTAGTTACGGAGCTCGACTGCTGACGCGAATGATGTGGGTTCCATCCCGGCCGCGGCGGTGGCATTGTTATGGAGACGAAATGCTTGAGGCCACTGTAAGTGCGCGAGCCTCCTTGATTTAAGGGCTTGTTAAAGAACACAAGTGGTAGAAATTTTCGTAGTGCTCCACTACGAAGTGCCTGATAACCATACCGCGGTTCTGCGCGCGTCAAACACCCCAAATTATTATTATTATTAGTATTGCAAAACGCCGGGCTAACTGAGCTCGAAATAACAGCGTGGTAGCAACGGAACTATTCTAGCCAGATCACACATATGTGGCGCTTTTCTTCTAAAAAAGCCAAGTACGCTTTAACTGAAACTGAAAAAAAAAAACGCAGCTTTTTGCTACGGACAATATGGTCGGGCCAGCTTCAACATTTTTTCGCCAGTGCGCTCATGTCACCAAAATACCTCAAATCTATATTGCGGCTAAAATCTATGTAGCCTCATGTAGCCTACTATCGTCAGTATTCCAGAGTAAAATTTGTATTCGGCTTTTAGAGATTGTAACATTTCATTTGGGCTTTACTTAGCTCGTAAAAGAAGTCTAAATCGCCGCAAATGAACGACTCAGCAATATTTTGCGACAACATTAACATGCATGCTTGTGCTTCCGTCGGTGCCGCATTTTAGTTTCATTGGCGTAACGACGATAACCAGACTTGTAGAGCGAGGTGTCCTACCAGGGAAAATGCGTACCATTCTGGACTGCCGGCAGCGTTTTGTCGTTCTTGGCATCTTGAGGGCCTTCAGGAAAAATGCTTGGTTGTTTGTTTCTTTCTTTCGTTTGTTTGTTTGTTTGTAGCCTGAAAACTGTTTCAGTTCTTCTTCGTCTTCTTCTTAGCTCATTTGATTTCACGCCGTTTCGGCTCGCTTCTTCTTGAAGGAATAAAGCGGTGCCCAATATCTTCATTTCAGTTGTCTTCTATTTCAAATATACCATCTTGGAGTGAAAGAAGGCCATGATATGCAGCGCAAAGGTTGTCGAATGAAAGCAATATAGGAAAGCTACTACGACCCAAACGAAACAGATTGGACCTGGTCACGTTGGTTGTTTTGGCCGTGTTTGTTGAAGGAGCACTGATTTAATCGACCTGACTCAGTTTGATCCAAGCAGATAAATGATTTGGCTGATTTTTTTAAAATTCAAAACTGCCTTTTTGAGTTCACGTTACGATGAGGCATTGTCCCATTTTGATTACAATTCGTTTAAAAGAGAAATATACTTTGGCACGTTTTACCCTCCCGTGAAATTTAGCCCTTTTCCGATTTGGTTCTTTAAGAAAAAAAAAACGGCACATATATAGCACAAGACAGTCATCATGCTTTGGCCGAAAGAGGGCCGTTCGAAGCACTATCCCCGTTAGAAGGAAGTAATTTTGGCAAAGCAGGATTGCTAGTGCATTGTAGTCCCCTCCTTAGCAGCGTCGTCGACGTGGATTCGCTTCTCGGACAGGGGAAAAAAATGGGTGTGTTCCGAAGATTGACCTCAAAAATGTGAGGTCACTGGCACCACTGGAACACATCAGAGCAACTTTGAGGTCAGAGTGGTCAGTTAAGGAGTGAATCAAGGGTGCTCTTCCCCCGCCCTTACTTATCCACTGGAGGGATGCACCCCCCGCTGATCGGCGTACACGAGCAGCCCGAATTAGTAGATGCCTCTTGTTCTAAGAATATAGTGCATTGCCGGGACAAAACACGCGGCCCGCGGACCCGCTGCTAGCGGCCCGCGCCTTCAGACAGAATAGCCTTGCGAGTTTGCTATATAGTATTCGCATTATTTTCTCGCCAACTACGTGTAATAGCTCCTTGTTCAGGAAAGCTACAGAGACGGGACTGGTCTGAATTGTTTTGTGCGTGTGCGCAAGGCACCCCATGCGCTCATGATAAGTTGCAACATCACCGTGAAACGAAAACTCCATATTTCCCAATTGGCGTCCAGATTTTAGTCATTCTGAAAATCAGTATCCATATGTTTTCCGAGACCTGACGTCAAATAACCTTCTGAAATGACCCATGCAGGAAAGGATTTCTTTATTCTTTCAAGAGGCAACGTTTGGTGACATTTTGATTCAAACTCTCTGCCCCCCCCCCCCCCCGAATCTACCATTTTCACTGTCCTCCCAGCCACTGGCGTAAATTATGGGGGGGGGGTCAGGGGGGGTCCTGACCCCCGCCCCTTTGTGCTCAGGCTGGCGGGGACACCCCTCGCAAGTGTCCCCCCTTGGGATTTGTCTTCGAAACGTCATATTTGAATTTCTTGACAGTCAAGGAGAACGAATTTTCCGTAAAACCAACTCTGAAATCTGAAGCACTTTCAGTCAACAGAAACGAAGTACTTCTAGCCAGTACACACGATGGGAAATACCTTTATGCGTTAGCAGAAAAAGTGCTACCGTGTTTATTGCATACTTTAACCCGAACGATGCAGCTGCAGAGATGCTAGCGCCTTCCCACAAGTTGGTATTAGAAACTAACTTCGCCATGTGATGCCGCTTGGATGGCTATGTTTTGTCACTGGGCGCCGATGCTCTTGCTCGTTTTATTATTATTATTATTATTATTATTATTATTATTATTATTATTATTATTATTATTATTATTATTATATGTGAATGCATAATTATTATTTTGTATAATTAAAAATAAATCACATCTGTAAAAACAAAATGGCCGCCATTGGAAGATGTGTGTCCCCCTTTGTGGTCTTTATGGATTTACGCCACTGCTCTCAGCGCTTGTGGGACTAAATTTCGTTACTGAGGCCCGGTAGTTGAGATTTGTTGGATGCCCCTTCGATATATCTTAATCCAGAGCGTACGACAATAGTTACTCCTTCGCGGTGACACGGCTAAAATGGCAATACAAGGCACTACGCCTTCTTTTGCAGAATATTTATTACGGTATCATGCGCTGCACATCCAGATACAGGACCGCCAGGGGTCCGCAATGGTCCCACTGAAGTGTCTATTCGACGGCGAAAAGCAATTTTAGAAAAAATCCAGGATGATTTCCGGCGCAGCTAGCTATTTTGGTGCGCGATACATCACAATACGAAAAAATTTCGGGGGGGGGAGGGGGGGGGGGGCTGAAGCCTCATAGGCCCCCCCCCCCCCCCTGGCTACGCCCCTGGTAGCCACGTATAGTGGAATGTACCCACTCCACGTGATAAAGATGACGATGACGCCTGATGACCATGAAGAATAAGCGCGTTCCAGCATGGTGGAATGTACCCACTACACGTGATAACGATGACGATGACGCTGATGAGGAAAACAGAATCAGGGGAACCCCCTCCTTGTGGTCCGTAGAGCTCTTGAACAAAATCATCATCTACCCCATATATAAATAACAAAACATTGTGTATATACTTTATCAATATGTAAATAATGAAACATTGTGTATATACTCTACGTATAATCACACCACACCCCCGCGTTTGTGTGTCAGGTGTTTGTATGATCATCGAGTGGGCAAAATTTACGGGGATGGACGGTTTACCAGATTACCTCCGGAGCTTCGCCCACTCATCATCATTCACTTCGTGGATATGGCGTGATTTTTTGTAAAGGCTCTCAGTATAGGCCGCTAGCGAGTAACGTTATCGTTGCTGCACGGGACCGCATGTTTAACGTGGTGATGGTTTCCATATACCGGGTGTTCAAAGTTAAGCTGTCTCGTTTTATTAAAATTCAGCACTGGGAAGAACATGAAAACCACCTTTGCAGATAACTTATACATCCAGGGGGGACACGCAATGAGACAATAATTATCGCTTTCAGGTGCCCAATTAACTCAGATTCAATAATTAACTTTTTAGTGATTCCAGCAAGAAATCATGTTTGTATTAAAAAGTTTGAGGCAGTCGCATTTATACACAGTTCCATTTGGAAGAATTCCTCTAGCATGTCTGTGCTCCGAGATATCCCGCTGCAAAGTTTAATTGTGGTTTACCAGATAACGCATGCGAGACAGTCAGCGGCGGCGCAATGTCCTCCCCGGTGGGCCGTGGCAGTTGCTTGCGTCGTTTAATCTGATAACGGGTCGAAGGCACAGGCAAAGATGATAACGGTTACCCTTTTGCTACTGGCTGGCGATAGCAAGCAATGACTGTTCGTCACATCGGGGAGGAACATTGCGCTGATCCAACAGCGCCCTGCATGCGTAATCAATTAAACTTTGCAGCGGGATATCTCGGAGCACAGACATGCTAGAGGAATTCTTCCAAATGGAACTGTGTATAAATGCGACTGCCTCAACCTTTCGCTTCCGCTCATCGAGTTTGTTGGCGGTAAGCGGCGCTACATAAAATCCACAATAATTGCGCTACACGCATCGCATCATCAAAATTATGCTTTTCTATTTATCTCAGCACTATTGTATATTAAATACACTCCAAGTGACTTACGAGTGTTAAAAAAAAAACCTCAAAGCACAAGAGCACTTGAAGTGCAACTTGCTCCTCGTGAATTAGCAGCATCATTTTCATCTTCGCTGTCAATGTCCGTGCTTTCACAGCCTCC
Organism: Rhipicephalus appendiculatus; assembly: GCA_030522465.1. Lineage (NCBI taxonomy): Eukaryota > Metazoa > Arthropoda > Arachnida > Ixodida > Ixodidae > Rhipicephalus > Rhipicephalus appendiculatus. Next base: position 805,778 of record JALIZH010008310.1, on the reverse strand, counting down.
GAAACCCGGCGAAAGATCCGGGCTGTCGAGATGGTTGCTTTGGACTAGAGCACTGCACGGGCCTTGATTCTCGGCCCGGGCCCGGCCCGAGCCCGGCACTCGTTGAAGTTTACCCGCCCCAGCCCGGCCCGGTGACTCAAAAGCGAAACCCGGGCCCGGCCCGAACCCGAGAAAAAATTTCACCTACCCGGCCCGGCCCGGCCCGACCGCATGTCGGGCCCGGCAGAGGCCCGAGCCACTAATATAGGTGATATTGACCGAACATGGTACCGACATCAAGGCGTTTTAAGTAGCAAATACCAACGTTGTGTTCCGCGCATGCTGCGCTGACAAGTATGCCTTAATTTAGGGTAATTACTTGTACAAAAGGGCCTCACTTTGGTAACAGCTGACCGAACATACTGGATGCAATGAACGGTTATTCGGCAGCGTGTTACTGTGCATATTTTTTTCTACAAATACAATGGGAATCATCATGAGCGTTTGGTAGCAGATATTGTTGCAAGATATTTGTAGCATGGGTTCAGTTTCAACAGGCTGCGCAATAAGAACACTGGAGACAGGGAACAGAAGCCGGCTCTCTTCAGTCTGTTCTTATTGCGCTTTGTAATTAATTTAAAGCATGCTCTACCATCAAACCCAATCGTGCACCCTTCTGGATATGTAGCACGTGTCTTCATTGTAGTAGCACATTGCCACGGCAGGACAAATAGAGAAAAAAAAAAGCCAAATTTAGTACCTTTGTTGTAAATACACTACCCTAGATAAAATATATAACGAACCACGCTCCCCGCGTGTACTTTTCGGAAGACGTATAAACAGCCGTAACGGCCGAAAAAAACTGCAGCAAAAGCTCGTTAATTCTGTATTTACCGTACAGGGAAAAACGTCCAAATTAACCGAATGCCGAATTATCGAAAATATCAAGACACCAATAAACAACAGCCTCATCTCTGCATTTTTATATTCTTGATGAATACGTAAATTCAGTACTTACTTTGCGTAAGAGCTGCATAAAGGCCACAATTTTCATCATTGGGGACTTCGTTCAGGTATGACCGCGGCTCAAGGCCACCGTGTACTAAGTCAAAATGTGCTGTAAATATATCCTTTATAACGTACTGCCTCCACCAACAACACCACGGGAATGTAATTTTTTTCGCCGGAAAAATGGCCGGCACCCTCTCGTTCGTCCATCACAATGCAGTCAGTGAGTTTTATGCGAGCATACGGACTGCATGTGACAGCATGCCAGTATGTGACATTGTGCGCGCATTGTCCGGAATCAAAACGAAGCTACTAAGTGCCGAGTCCGTTGTCGACCAAACCATGGTCGCTAAAGGCACGATCATAGCGCCCGCGCAATTCCGAAGGGACGCGCGCGGCGCACGTCCAGATTCGAAACGAAGCTGCTGAGCACCGCAAGCACGATCATGGATGGCAACCACGCAGTTCTAAAGGGACGCGGTCAAAATGAAACTGCTGCTTGTCGCAGCTTTAACCCCAGTCGTTATCGAGTCGTTCAACGATAGCGCCCACGTAGTGCACATGCGCCATGTGAAATCGAAAACAAAACAAGTTTGCTGCAGCTGCTGAAGCCTTGGTTCCCAACAACTCGATTGTGGCAAGATTGTGGATGGCGAGCACGCCTTACTGAAGGCCCGCGGTCGTTTCCGTTCTTCGCGAACGTCGTTTTCGCTCCTCAGCGTCGCTTAGTAGCGGCTCTTCGTGCTTTGCGCGCTCCGAGTATCGTCCAAATTAACCCGGTTCCGGCAAAATTAACGAAAGTTTGATGCCCTAAAACAATACATATGCTTGCCGATGCCGAGAGAACAGGTGCCAATTATCCGATTTTTAGAATGATCGAGCTTTTACTGTAGTTGTTACGGAATTTTTTCGATATATCACACCCCAGCTTGTATATAAAGTCTATAGGGCCGACGGAGTTGTGTGTCTATTGTTTGCTGCATTTCTTGTTCCCTGTACTTCTACCCACCTCTTCAATGTCCTTGGCATGGAGGGTATCAGTAAATGAAGAGGAAATAAATCAAGTTTCTTTTGGAATAGTTTACAGTTCCTTTCCTCACATGTTATTGTACGAAAAGACAAATTATCAAGAGATGCCGACTGAAAACACGTAATGCTCTGTTGCATCAAATATCCCGCCGTGCTAAGGTTTCTTGAACTGCTTGCGCAGGCCGCAGGGGCGCACGAAATCTGCCTTGCGATGTATGAAGGCGTCGGCAATCGTAGTTTCCAGACTTCCCCCACTGGAGCAGATTTCGGACTTCTTTGCGTACTTTTTCATAATGAGCATTGCTTTCCAGCTCATTGCTTCATTCATCCTGTTCCCTAACGTCGTGCCACTCTTCCATATGGTCTATATAACTCATCTATGAGGGCTTCTCTTTGCAGGTTTCAGCAGTGCATGTTATGAGCGGTTTGTATTATGCTCTTTTTTTATATTGTAATTGTGTATGCCTTGCTAACGATATTGTACCTGTTGAAGGGGCGGCGATTGAACTGCGCGGGTAGTACTGGCCGGAAGTGGACGAAGAGATTTTCATCTGTTTTTGGGGTTCGTTCCACGTGGTAATAAAGGCGCGAATAAGCTTCTCGACGCTTATACTCAATGTATGCATGTGGTTCGAGGTAAGAAGATATCACCCGGTAGGGAATTCGTAACTGCCTTTTTTCAAGCGAGATATATTGTCAAGCGAATGTATACCTCGCTTAATTAACCCCATAGCTTGGTTAATAGACCTATGTTATTCCTGCACATTCTGACGCTGTTGCGGCAGTATCATGTAGCTCTCGCACCCAGGGTTGTCCAGGTTTGGCTACTTTGCACCAATTTGGCTACTTTTTTAGGCCAGTGACGGCAGAAAAATTGTCTTGGCTACTTGGCTTCTCTTTGGCTACTTTCTTGTCCCGACAATTTGAGCAGAATTATCCATATCTGGTGACGCCGCAGCCACTAACGTTCGAGTATGTGGGGCCAAAACGAGGCAGTCAAAGCGTGCTTCCAACTTCGAAAAAAGAATTTAGCGCTTGGATTACGCATATAATGAACTTTATTGAAAAAGATGGCGCAGCAGCCTAAGCAGCCGTAAAGGTCACTGGGGTTGACCATAACATGAATATAAAAAAATACACATTTGTAACCTGCCAGTCAAGCAGGCCTCGCGCAAACAACAAACTCTTTTGTATACCTGCAGGCTGTCTCAGCGAAAACTGTTTCATGGGGCCTCATTTTACAGATCGGCCATTGCTGAACGCGTCTTTAAAATCACAATTGGTAGTGAACAGGAATCGAAAGTGCTCCGTATCCAGAGCGCTCTGCACTCATCGACATTGGAAATTGGGCATCCGACGAAGTGAGCACGGAAACACCAGGACACAAAAGGCAAAAGGCGGAAACAAAAGTGCCCACTATTACAGTTCTCAATTAACGCTTGTGTTGCCGTGTTGCCGCTTTGCCTCATGTGTCCTGGATTCTAAATGCCCTCTTCAGAATGTCTTATGTACCAACTCGCCCACCAATCAATCCTTATACGATATCCGACGAACGGCGTGTATTATTTCTTAGGTTTAAGTTCAGACTCCGACTCTGAATTTGTCATCACGGAAGAAATTATTGTGAAAGTGGCTACAAATCACGCTTCAATGCCAGCAACTCTGATTTTGAGCGTCCCTATCACGCCGGAGACTCAGTTTTCTTGCCGCAACTTCTAGTCATTTCAAGATATGAAAGACGCGAGAAGAAAGAGTCATCTTTTCAATAGCACAAACACTAAGTCACCATGCATGACATGATTTATAAAATCAACAATTTATGCTTGAATCTCAGGCATTATGATTTTGAAGTGTTCGTGCGGCAAATATTTGCATTCTCGCCGAAAGGCTTTTTTGATTTAGTGGTTTAAATAAAAATTTGGAAGCGGTTTTCACATATGTGCGGCTAGGTTTGGCTTGTTTTACTGCCCTTGGCTCATGTTGGCTACTTTCTGGCTAGTTTTTCCAATTTCCTGGCTACTATTTGTCTTTTTGACTATTCAACCCTGCTCGCACCATATAGCGGAACAAGTTGAAAGCTCATACTTTAAAAATTGGGCACACATAGGAGGCTGTGCATGTCCAAGTCGCGTCACATGACCACTGGGAGCCGTGACAGAGCCATGGAATAAGAACGTCTCTTCATAGTGATTCTTCGTAACGAGACTCCGCGCGGACCTTTTGTTTGGTGTACTGCGGGAACTTAAAAGAACGTTGCCCTGCCTTGGAGCTCTGTGATCATGCTTTCGATGATAAGTTAGAGATATAAATTTACTATATTAGCTTATTGTATAACATTTATCACTGCGATTACAAAAGAACATTCCGGATATAATTTAATAGCTAATGCAATTAGTAAAGCAAAGTATAGTGAGATGTTAACTATATAAGCGCCCAGTCTATCAAGTAGCCCCATATACTAGAAGCAAAATAAGTTCAGTACTTATCTTTCATAAAACTTCTCCGAATAGCTTGCTCCACATAAAAAAAAATAGCTCGCCTTACATAAAAGAGGCATTTTTTTCTAGATACAATATGTGGAACATATTGTACGTATGCAAAAAGTATTTGGAACAATCTCAAGAATTGTGCGAAGTACAAGCCCGGCCCGACCCGAGCCCGCCACCTCAAACCCGGGCCCGGCCCTAAGCCCGGAGCTTCAGGCCCGAGCCCGGCCCGGGCCCGCCGTGAAAACTACTTTACCCGGCCCGGCCCGGCCCACGGGCCGGGCCGGGCCTGGGTTTTCGGGTAGGCCCGAGCCCGTGCAGTGCTCTACTTTGGACATCACCATTAAAGGGAGTCAGAAGAATTTCCTCCTTTGAGAGCCCTCGTGTTCTCCATGTTTACAATGAGAGAAGCGTGTATAGGGAACCCAACCTCAAGTTTGCGCAGCGCCGTCAAACGCCCTACCGGAGAGAGGGGGGAAATGTCCGGTCGCTGGGACGGGTCGCGCTTGCTTGCTTTTCCCAGTGCGCGCGCGGAAACGTGTTGCTTTGGGCTTTTATCTAGCATATTTCACGCTATGGGCGCCGCTCCTTCGTCATCCTGGAAGCAGGCACGCACTCCTGCTGCATTGTGAGCCGAAAACGGCGCGTCAAGTGCCACCGTTTCCAATGCAAACATTGCGAGGAAAGCAAAGGCGTCAGGAGTGGATTATGGCAGTTCGGCGCACTAAGCGATGCTTTTACGGTCTTGTTACTTTGAAGAACTTTTTGTCGTACACAGTATTACTAACTATTAACGGGGAGAAACGCGATGGCCGGGTTCATTTGAAAGGCAAGTAAGGCAAGTACTTTTGTGAACCGAAGCTACAGTAAATAGACAACCACTGCGTATTTCGAGATTGTGAGCTGGCTTTCCGAGTCAACCATTTGTAATGTGACAGCAGCGGAGTATGTAAGCTTAATACACCACAGTTTAAATACCGTCCCGTGAGCACTACAAGTGTTTTATTCAGCTGACGGCGGTACATTTCCCGTCGCCGCTCAATGTAAACAGATTTAAGCTGCGTGTTTGCACAGAGCGTTTATATTGGCCGTGCATGCAACACACGGTGATTACTTAGCAGGCTGAGGTATTGCGCTACTAGGATAGAGTTCGTGGGATCGATTCCCGCATACGGCAGCTGCATATCACTGGGAGCCAGATGCAGTACCACCAGCGTACTTAGATTTAGGTGCACGTTAAAAAAAACCCAGGTGGCCAAAATTAATCCGAAGTCTCCCATCACCGTCTGCCTCGTAATGATATCGTGGTTTTGGCGCGTAAAATAATATGCTGAAAAAAAAAAAAGCCGATGGTGGTGAAAATGCTTGAGGCCCGTGTACTTAGATTTATGTGCACGTTAAAGAACCCCAGGCGGTCTAAATTTCCGGAGCCCTCCACTACGGCGTCTCTCATAATCATATCGTGGTTTTGTGACGTTAAACCCATGATATTATTATTATTATTATTATTATTATTATTATTATTATTATCATTGAAAAAAAAAACCGAGGATGCAATAAAATGTTCGATGGTTTCGCGAAATCAGACGCGGTTATCAGGGGCAAATCTCGGCGTAACCATAAACATGCGTGATCCCAGTGGATATTGTATAGTATGACGATGACCAAGTGAGCTGTCAAAACAAAACGACATTCGAATCAGCGAACATGATGCCTGATCAGGCGTGGATATTATCCAAAATGAAACACGCCGCTGCAGGAAACATGCATGGATCGAAGTACGCATAACGGATTTTTTTTTTTTTGCGCGCGCATCATTATACTGTCAAAGGGAGAGCCGTCAAAAAACCCCAAGTGGCATTAAACTTACGATAGGACGTTGTTATCACCCGATGCAAACCTCTGCAAAGTGGAAACTGAACAGTGCGTGTAGCAATGCTGCCAGCGACTCAACAGGGCAGACTTAAATTTATGGTCTTCACACTGAGCGCATAATAAATTTGAAGCCGCGCGACAAACTTGGCATCCAAGCAATCGAAAGCCGAGCGCTACACAAACGCACGCGAAAGTATGGTGGTTTTCTGCTGACAGCAGAGACGATTGCCACAATGATTGTGCGTTTTACCGGCAACAGAAACAGAGAATTCGCGCAGTCTCCTCACTAATTATGTCATAGAAATGTGGTCCTTCACCATCCACACGCTCGTAGCGCTCGCTAAACAGCATCGCCCTTGACGACCTGCTAGGTTTCGCAAAAGTTGTCGATCAACCGCTCCCCTCTGGTGCGATTCACACCGTAAAAATGGTTTTTTTTCCATCTCTGACATCTTTCTAAACCTTCGGAGCAAGCGACAAATGAGGCTGCACGTGCAAGGCGAGCAGACGAAAGCGCCTGCAGGGCGCGTGAACGTGTTGACAAAGCGCAGTCGAAAGCCGGGAGCGGGGGGGCCGAGCGACCGGTTTTTGCAAGAAAGGCGGCGAAACGCGTGCGCCGCAGCGCCCCCTGGCCGAGGTTGGGAAGCCTATGGGATCGGAGAACTTGTGGGCAAATCTCTTCATCTGGTATCAAGCCCAAGCAACAAGAAAACCATTTGCAGCGTGTTGCCACCTATCAACAACATACAAAAACAAGCGATTTCGATGCGACCCGCGCCGCGCGTGTATGTGAAAGCACGCAGTGCAGGTAATCAAGGATAACGTAGGCAGCGGGACTGCCAATCAAACTTGGACAGCTGGGGTCCATCAACGTGAAGATACGCGGATTGCATAGGTCAATCACGTTTGATCTACATCCAAATGTGGATGCTGAGGACAGCCTTAACCTCGCGACGAGGCCTGACGTTAGTCGTAGCTCACGATAACTGTGGAGCGAACGGGGCCTCTATGACCTGTTCAGTTATTCGCCTCGTGTGCCACCGATGGCGGCGCTGCGAACGGCGCTCTGGTGACGCAAGGGCGGGGATTCGGCTTTTGTCGTCTGCTACGCTCTGGCTAAAACAGCAGCATTTTCGTTATACTTCGCTCGCGTCGCACGGCGTTCCTCGACTACTAGCTGCATTTTCTTCTTATGATATTACTTGAGATGACTGCTAGCATTACAGGAGTTTAAGAAACGTTAACATTTAACATATGTTCTACATACCCACAGCCATCGCAGTCAGGTGCGTAGCGTCACTGACTGGGCTGGATGGTGTTGAAATAGCTTACGTGAAAGCGCGAACGCCCCCCGCCAAGTGATTTAAAAAGAGTCTACGCTGCTTTGAAATCGAAGCGTGATCAATTTTACGGCTTATTCGCAAAAATCAGCGTTGTGTAAACAGACTTGAGTTGAACGAAAATTCACGCTCCACTCCCAATTGTAGTCATGTGGACTTGTGCAGACACGACAGCCGACAAAATGAAATCGATAACTTCATCGACCAGCGGGTTATTGCGGACCACTAGCATCGATTGGGCGAGCTGGATGCAAATAAGATCGCTTGGAATGAAACGCCAGCAGTGGTGCGCGTGGTACAGTTCGACCCTTACGATAAGAGATAGATACGCTCGTGAACCACATTCATGTTTTCGATCGCGCAGTGCTGCCAAATCGACTGTGCGAGCCTGTCAATGATGATGACAGGATGGCGCGCACTATATTTCTAATGCTTGGGCAACGCGATCCGCTGGAGTGTTCGAGTTTCATTTGACACCGATAGTACAGCTTGGTAAAGAGTTGAAAAAATCGGCGAATGCGTCCAGGAAGAGGAGAAAGAGAGCTCTTTCCCACCGTTCTTTTGGCCCCTGTGGCTGGGTATTGCTATTCTTTACCGTGCTGTAACAAGATTGAAGATTTTAAGGTCAGAGCCTTAGATTCCTCATCAAATGCGAAAATTGGCCGTCCGCGTCCCGCGTCGCCAGCGTCAACACGAGTGATGCGAAAATTCATCACATGATGACGTCATCATGACATCCCAGACACCAAAATTTGTGACGTCATAACGTCACGTCACATGATTACGCCATCACATGACATCGTCGCTTTGCATTGCCTCCGTGATTGGTGGGTCAATCTCAGAGGTGATGCAAAACCAGGTGATGTGCAGAAAGCTTCAGTGCAAAACCACGTTACGTCCAGAAAGCATTCGGAGGGGGGCGGCGAAGGAACAATACATCGACTCAAGAAAAATATGGCTTTCGCCTTCGAGTCAACTTAGGCAAATGCATAAGGAACTCGAGTCTTTTTAGTACAGTGATCACACCAAGCCCTCTCAGGAGTCGACCGTTGAGACTGATTTACAGTATTTTATTGCAAATACATCTTCTTACGACTTTCGATGCGAAAGCTTTGTGTTTATCAACGTTAGTATGATTACACTATTTCTGTTCAGCATACTTTCAGACCACCGTGGACGAGGGAACAAACATCGATGTATTAACGTAAAGATTAAAATTTGTTGCAAAAAAAAAACAAGAATATCACTCCGGACAACCTACCAATATTTCATATCACCATCGTACATCCACTTTAGACTCACCCTGTTTATTTCGTGTTTCAATTTAAAGTACTTACGACGCGCTTACACAGCAGCTGCTAAATATGTGGATTTAATCAAACGTTGTTGCCGGTAACGCCATTTAATTTATTTGAATGACATCACACGTCGTTTTTCATGCTCCGAACACAGGAATTGAACCGAAGGAGCAGGCTTGGCAACCGAACACACGTAGCACGCTATATACATTTATTGCGCTTTACCGCAGACATGGAAGCTGAAGCCCGAACGCTGAAGTCAGTTATCGAAAACGGGCAGGAGAGTCATTTTGAGTGCGCTACTGCCATAGAACAGTCGCGAAAAGAAAAATTCACCGTAGAAGCAGATGCACACATGGATGGCTAGCAGACGACACCAGTAGCAATCGACACAGAACGGGCTCCTGACGGCAACTCCGCTCGGTTTCGCTGGGCATTTTGCTTGAACATTCAATACAAATTGCTTTATGAACTTGCCCACCAATGTTTCAATAACTCGAGCACGATAGACAGGCCGGCAGCGTCGAGCAGCCTTCACGTAGCGAGCGCGCGCGAAGAGGTGTATCCGAGTCCTCTCCCTGACGTCACACGCGAGAGGGGGGCCACTCAAAGATCTCGAGGCGAATAAGAGACGACATCGCCCAGTCGCGCGACTCACCACGTACAATCTTATGGTTTTCATGCACTACAAGAAAGCCGATGGACGCCATGTACAACAGCGTGAGGTTCTGCAGGACAGAACGGAAACGAATAGACAGTAACACATAACTGAGCTACGCAGCGGCAGAAGAGTTCGCGGAGCTGAAATGTGTAGCTATGAGCCATGGTTAGCAGCGGGGCTTTGCCAGAGTTCCTTCTTCAAGTATTTTCACGAAATCTTCGCGTCTAGCGAGAAATAACCGGATTTATCTTTCACTGAGGGCCCGCTGTTTGGTCCCTGGTGCACTAAACATGCAATATCACAGTGTTTCTTTCTGGCCAGTGCATTAACAATCAGGCAAGCACATGCGAACAAGGGAGCAGCTGCAGTTTGTCGTCTGCTTACCCTCCTCCAAGCGGTTCTCCGTACGTTCGCTTGGTGGCGTGACAGTCTGTGAACATCGCCAATAGAATCTGGAGAAACAAGTGCAAGCTCTCCTGATTTCCATTCGCGCCTGTCAAGACAGTCGTGCGATTGTCGAACACATGTAGCAGGTGACAAGCGGAATTCCTACGCACATCAACAAAGGCATTTTAATGGCAGCCTCAATACGTGTTTTTTATGGCTTGGTAGTTTGCCCTACCAAGCACCAGAGGAGAAGCTGGCGCTAGGGACGCAATTATCGCTTACCTGGAGTGTATAAAAGCTAGTTTTGCGATACCAAGCACCAGGGAAGAATTTGGCGCTAGTGACGCAAATCTCGCTTACCTAGAGTGTATACAAGGTGAAATAGGCGCCAATAAGCACTATCCCATCATCGCAGTATAGCACGAGGAAAGGGCTGACGTCACTCCGCAGTGTGCACCGCACCTGTTACCGCACGCTAAGCGTTCAAAAGGTGGAAGTTCCGGATGACTTAGCGATGTGTGTGTTCGGGCTTGTTGGTAATCCACGACTTCTTCTTTAGTGCAAAAAGCTACCAAACAAGGGCAAAAAGCATGCTATAGACACAAGCGCATGTGTATGTCGCATCATTTCTTACTATTGTTTCAAAAGTTTTTCTTTGCGCTAGAGAAAAAATTCACGCGATTAAAAACACGTCAATTACTGTTAACAGTGTAGTTCAGAGGTCTCGAACACGCGGCCCGCGAACTTTTCGCTAGCGGCTGGCGGCTTCACAAGGAATACATTTTTTTGTGGCTGTGCTAAATTCTATTCGCATCACTTTCTCGTCTGTTGCGATTAACACATTTTTTTTCGGGTAAGCTAGATAGACGGGACTGGTCACAGGCATTTTTTTCCCCTGAGGCACCCTATGCGTTCACTATGTGTTGAAACATCACCACAGGTAAAAAAAAAATTAGGCAGATGCCAAGTACCATGGGAATCGATGTTATGCGAAGCATGCGGAATTAAGGTGACTGGGCTGTACTTTTTTATTGAGCGAAACGTTACGAAATTACGCTAAAGATAAGTACAAATATTGTACGCACAGAGATATGTTGAAAATTCACATGTTTTATATAACTAGATGTTAACAGTTGTGTTACTATGCCAACAGAAACTTGGGTATTGCCAACACCAGAAGCCGTAAGCTGATATGTAGAGCTTGTGCTTGCGAGGATGGTAGCCCTGGATAGTTCTACGTAAACCAACTAGTGGATGGCGCTTAACTACAATCGACGCTAACCCGACAGAGCTCCTTCATCACAGGAGTACATATGTAATGTTTTTGAAATTAGATAGCCAGTACTGCAACCACAATTGACGTTTCACCAACATTACGCCTGCATAAGATCTTTTTCCAAAGCAGTTTCGAGACCAGACGTGGTTCTGTGGTAGAATACTTGATTGGCATGCAGAATGCTTGTGTTCGATTCCTGCCGGGGACTCTGATTTCTATTCCTTGCACTCGTCGGGTCAACGCCGCCGATGTCCGCTTTTCTTAAAGCTGTCGCATTTAAATTACCAAATGTCTGTCCTTGCCGTTCCTTTGTAGATATAAATTGTCAAACACCTGTGGCGCATACCCGCTTACCGCGGCCCGTGGTATACGGGTATGAGCCACACGTGTCTGGAAAAATGAGTTTGACGACGTACACGACGGGATTTTCATGTTATTGAAGTCACGACCAGCCAGACATATTCGTCAAATCCTCTTACACTCCCATACTTATTTTGGTCGACCCCAAGTTAAGGTGGCGATCACGAGAGCACCCAGACGTAGGCGGCTATATATATATATATATATATATATATATATATATATATATATATATATATATATAGCCGCAGGTTCGCAGGTTCGCAGGTCGCAGGTTCGGATCCTGCCGGTGGCAAGTTATCTTTTCGTACACTTTCATTTCTTCACATTTACATTACAATTACTTCTAATAGCTTCCCCTATACTTTCCTTGGCATCTTTGTCTGTTAGTTCTCATTAATACTATGTTTAACAAAGCAAACGAGCCCTTAAGTTTACAACTCCTTCCTTTATATATATATATATATATATATATATATATATATATAGATAGATAGATAGATAGAAACGCTCAAAGTGCTTGCAGTACGCAAAGGAATGCTTCGCATTTAAAACGTGGTTGAGCCCTCCGTAATAGGAATCAATATAACACGAAAGTAAAATGTGTCCCTTACAGAAGTAGTTCAATGTTTATTCCATATTGATATAAGAGAGCTTGCACAATGTGTATTGGTGGTTGGCAGCTATAACACCGTTTAACGTGGATGTACCCGCGTTGATGCTTGCTGGTACATTTCCATCCCTTGCGGCTAACAGCGCGAAACACGTAGACGAGGAAGCAAGAAGTGGACACGGCATAGCGCTGACTTTCAAATGAATTTTTATTGAAGAACACGAAAACATATATACATCGAAAAATAACAGCACGTGACTATACGGGACAATCCCAGCCTTGGCAATCTATAATCAAATGACTCAGAAAAAGCACACTGCGCATTTAAGCAACGTAAAGGATACGTCTACAAAGCAAAAAGCGTAATCAAAACACGACGCGGGTAACATAGATAATTATCCACAATCTAACAAGTTAGCTTCGTTGTCCAGTAAGGCAATAGATGGCTGACTGACACACTGACTCCCGTTTTTACGTATAAAAAACGCCTCCATTATCTCTCTTGACAGTTTTTCGGGGTGCTTGAAGAGCGCGTTTGCTTTTTCAAAAAGGGGGCGGCACCCACAATCACGACAGTGCATGGACAAATGTGAATGCGCGAAGCCTTTCAAAGAACTGTGGTGTTCTCTCAGCCTAATATTTAAACAACGTCCGGCCTGTCCTATGTATTGACGACCGCATGTAAAAGGAATTGAATATACTCCGTTTTGAATGCACGGAACAAACTTCATACCATGTTTCATGGAGCATTGCAGGTTGCTTCTACTTTCTTTGTTGTCTATGCGCCTGCTAACTGCCTGGCAAATTCCTTTCAACTTGGATTTACTCGAAAACCCGACATTTATTCTGAACTTTGACGCGACTTTCTTTAACCTGTGTGAAAAAGAATGTACGTATGGGATACACGCAAAACGGCTATAATCTTTATTATCGCTCTTACGTGGAGCCTGTCCCTTGATCTCACGAAGCAACTTATCGCATGTCATAGAAATGGCTGACTTAGGATAGCCGGCCTCGCGCAGCCTTTGTACCTGATTCTGAACGCTGTCAGGTATAAGATGGGGACAACACTTGTTAAGGGCGGACCTTATAGCGGAAGTTGCAATACCTTGTTTTATTAATTTTGAGCGCCCTGACCTAAAATCAAGAAGGGACTCCATTGACCTTGGTTGATAGGACCAGCAAACATGATCTGCTTTAAAGTAGAGCCTCAGGTCTAGAAACTGGAGTTCCTCCTTCTCTGGAACTTCAAAAGTAAATTTGAGACCTTGCCCTTGTTCCTTAAATACCTTCACAACGTCTACAATAGACCGCTGGACGTTATGCGTGCTGACGAAAACCAAATAATCATGTACGTAACGGAACACTTGCGCAGCTAGTTCACCCAGGTTACTTTTAATCTTTTGGTCGACGAAACTCAGGAATATGTTGCTCAAAACGGGGGCTACGCAGGAGCCTATACATACTCCCGCCCTTTGTATAACCGTCTTTCCCTGCCACGCAACAAACGTGGATTTTAAGTAAAAATCCAAGATCTCTAGGAAGCTAGAAGCCAGGAACAGTTTTCGACGAAGCGTAACTCATCCGTTTGCCCCTCGATGCAGTCTTTAACAAAATTTAATAGCTGTGCGTGCGGCAAGGAATAATACAGATATTCTATATATATGCTAAACGCTAGGCAAGTCTCGGGATTCTTTTGCTCCAAAAATTGTACAACGCTCTTAGAGCTGGAGTCCACGAAAGGGTCTTCCAGCTTAAGCTGTGACAGGTGCGCTTGCAGGTACTCCGAAATGTCCTTTAACCACGACCCTCTTTCGGACACAATGGTCCTAAAAGGAAAATCTTGCTTGTGTGTTTTTACACTAAAGAATGCATGCAGAAGAAGCCCTTTTTCCCGCCTGACACCGTTTGCGACTTTTGTTAGACCAATCTTATTCAACAGAGCCACAGCACGAGATTTAATCTTAACCGGATCAGCGGAAACTTCGCGAAAATTCTTTCCGATTGTTGAGGCTGCTTTTTCGACAAACATGTGTTCCGGTAAAATTACAAAATGCCCTTCTTTGTCAGATTCAAGAACGCGCAGACTACTATTGGCACAGAACTGAATCAAAGGTCCTAGGCGTCTTGAGCACTTTGAATCTCTTGGTGGTTTTTCAAACACATCAACGCACTCCGCAACGCACCTTGGTCTGTCCACTTCATCTGCTTTGTGAGCCACGGTCCTGGCTAGGACAACTTTGTCCAGTTGCTTAAGTTGAGGCTCCAGGCAGAATTTTGGCCCCAGTTGAAGGACCCGTAGAAACTTTTCTGGCACGGTTTGGTCCCCCCAGGATGGTCACTTTCCCGGTTCCTTTCATACCTTGCTTCTTCGGCAAAGTGGGACGTACTTGGCTCCACAGGAATTCCGTAGCCTGGTGCGACACTCTAGTCCACTCTCTTAGGCGCCGCCGTTGCTGAGTCTCGGTCACCTCGTTTCCACAGGCTATACGAAGCACCATGGCACAGTACACAGCGTGCCTGGCATCTGTTGTTGCGAACCGAGTGGGAGTGGGTTCGACTCCAGTTGAAACAACTTTCTTTCTTTGCCATGTACATTTTTACGACGATATATCCGGCACGGAAATATGACTGAAGTTTTGGTTGACCCCGGCATAAAACACTTTGGTGTTAAAAAACTCTATTTCAGAACTTTAGTTATTCTGGAGATCAGTATCAATACCTTTCTTGAAACCTAACGTCGAACGCCCTTCAGATGTGGCCCATGTATGAGATGTGGGAAAGGCGTTCTTTCAAACGGAAACGTTAGGTGACATTTTGATCAAACGCTGACCTGCCCCCCCTCCCCGCCCCTCTCCCCGCACTTTTACATTTTTTTTTATTTCCGTGATTGCGGTCCGCTAGGTGAGGCGAGTTTCAGACCCGCGCTCTAGGTAATGGACTCTTAATTTTTTACAGATTAAGAAATGAACTATGTTGAACGATTGGAACCGTAATATGCAAATATGAATCGAATTTTTACCTTTTTTTCGCTCGTCAGTGCATTGCATTGAGGCGATCTTTCGACTTCCGACTTCGAGATTAGTGCTCAGGGACTGCTCGTGGGTGTTTGAGAGATACCAGCAATGATCAGTTGCCAGATTCTGCAAACTCCGCAAATAGCCCCTCCAAGTTCTAGGCCAAGGCTATAGTATTGGCACTTGCTGTAATATTGTAACGGCGGCGAGATGACGATTTAATAAACGACAACAGTGAATCGGCAGCCAAGCAAGATGGCTGAGCAGCCCTCGCGCAAGCGCTTCACACACAGTCGTCTTCATCGTCTTCGGAGAGCGCCACGCTTGCTGGTGCCCATGACGCACCGTAACAATATTTACGTACGAATGAAGCTGTGGTAAGCACTGAAATCTATCTTAAACAACAACAACAACAAAAAAAAAATGCCCGTCCCTGTGGCGCGCCTTCAATAAAAAACCAAGCAAGAAACTGCTGATTAACATAGTGTATTGGAGCTCTGAGCACAATGATTGCACATTTGCATGCACTGGAAGGAAGAAGGAGCTTCCGCTCTATTTGCTGACCTAAAACAACAAGGAAACGCTTCATGATGCTGGCGTGGCCATTCAGATACATGGCGGTAGCAGATGATAACGAAGCCCTCTCAATTTTATCCGGGCTGACTGTATGGCGATCCAACAGAGCGCACATAAAGCCAATGGACTTGCTGGCGAAGAAGCAGCGCTGATGTACTGCAATAAAATCGGCTTCGAGAGCTACCTGGCGAAGGTATTCAAGACTGGCTGATACGCTTCCTCACTCTGTGCCTTCTGTGGTGATATCGGCGACACTGAACATTTTATTTGGCTACGCCCACAGTTGAACACGCAAAGGGAAGTGATGGTCCGCAGCCCGCAAAAGGGTGTTGTTAGGCTCTGGACATTTGAAGACGTCGTTTTTTCTGCATGGCCCACCACCACCTTCATCGAGGCTCCTCGTGCGGACCTGGCTAAGGGATCACGCGGTTTCTAAAGCGGTCCGTTGACATAACCATCGGTCACAGAACGCGCACGCAATTAGCTAGGCTCACAGGAGTTCTTGCACACTGAGTTTATCAGCATGCGGCTACAATCGAATCCACGATTTCATGTTTCGCAGCACAACGCATTACATACCAAGACGCCGACCTGTGGTAACGTCAACATTTACTTCAAACAATTTATGAGGAGATATTCATATAACTTCCAGAGATTGTGCAATAAGTTACAGATACAATGACAATTACGTATCGATTTGGTTCGAATTTCCATAACCGTGTCCTTTGATTATCGCGAACTTTGCGGGAACGATTCATGCATATTAGAACAAGGAATAAAATGACAAACACAAGAACGAAGATGAAGACAAGCGCCTGTCTTCTTTTTTCTGTTCGTCTTTTGATTGCTTGCGCTAATATGCCTCAGCCAGTTATGCACGACAATTAATTGTGTGTGGGAACTTTGCGAATGAGCACTAAGAAAAGCGTTTTCAGATTTAGGCTATCACGAAAAATATAGAAACGACACGTACACAGAGGAAGGCATATAAGGCAAAAGCTTCTTTTTCAGAAATGTCGAAGGTAAAACCCGGTGCACGTGCAATCATCGCGCATGGGATCACTTCGAGACGTGGTGCACCAAGGTCTTCAGGCACATGATTAGAACATCAAGGACACGAGAGTGGGATCGTGTCATACATAGGGCGCAGATTAATTAAGTTGTAGAGAGTCTCGTAGATGGTCAGAGATTTGGCTCTCGACAAGCCTCGCTCACGCCGTCAGTTCTGTCTTGGTAGGATTAAACTTAAGCAGATGATTGTGCGAAGTCTTGAAGAGAAATTTCTCAAAATGAAACAGGGTGGCACATTAAAGATGCGGGATGATCGATAAAAAAGTATTACGTAGATAGAGAAGGCGGGTAGAACTATAGCCGGTGCGCAAGCAGCCGAGTTAAAAATAGAAACTCGACCGACGCACCTGCCAAGAAGAGCGGCCTTATAAATATCTCACCCCTCCTGGGAGCTACGCTGCCGGCAACGAGAGAGGTATCCGCTCCTTCACCATTGCACAGAGATATTTAGAAACGTTAACGACGGAGAGCTATGCAGAAATGCTGTCCGTTCATTAGCAGCGGACCTCCAAGGATTTTGCACCGAAAGCGTTAGCACGCTAGGAAGTTCTTAAAGAAGTCAGATGTGAATTTTTCTTATATACCATGTTTCAGCCAACCAGCTGAAGGGACGCATTATCTTCGTTTTTGGCTTTGCATAACTCGCCCTCACGACTCAAGTCGTGTTGTTCAGCTCACCGTAACACTCACGTTAAGTAAGCTTCACTCAGCTTCATCTACCGAAACGTTGTATCGCCACACACAGTTATCAGCTGGAAAATCGCCTTCATGCTGAGAAAATTTGCAGCGCGAGCAGACGAGAGCGAAAGAGAAATATAAAATCAGGACCTTTTCGTGCGTTTTTAGTTATACTCGCCTGTTCACCGCGCTGATTTTATTTAGTCTACTATGAACCAACTTGCGGTTGTCATTAGGCGGGTTTGAAAAGGGGCCAAAACCCAAGCTAGACCCATGCTACTTAATTTTAGCGACAAATTTGCAGCCAAATAGAAGAAGATACTGTCACGGGGTCGTGACGTTCACGAAGGCAGCAGTCGGCGTGTCGAAGATGAAACTCTTTTTTTGGCCGAACTTGTGCCCAGGAAAAGGAAAGGCAGACTACAGCAATACCAACGCCTCCTCTATTTTATCAATGCCAGCCAAATGCGCCCGTTCCAGCCGTTCACCACCCTCTCCTCTAGCCCTTTCCTGCTCTCCCCCATCGCCTAACCTTCGCGTGTGCTTTGCGTTCGTGGGGGAGAGCACCCGTATTATAGTCATCTTGAAATACTTGCGCAGGCACACGAGGACACAGAAGAGACACACAAACGGGCGCAATCTAACAACTGGTTTATTTTTGAAAAAACGTTCACTTAATAACCCTAGGAACTGCGCAAACTGGTCACAAAAAACATTTGAACTGCGCACATGGCACTTCTTATCACATGCTCACTGAACAGCAGACAAGAGCGATATTTCCTTCTGAAGCAAGGCAACTGATGGGTGGCTAACACACTTTTCTTTCAGCTTGTCAATGTGATAGACCTCCATTATTTCTCTTGAAGTTCGGTTTCGATGCCTATACTCCAAGGTAGTGTTATTAAAACAAGGCGAACAAGCGCACTCATTGCAATGCAGTGCTAAATGTGTACTAGGGCGACCTTTCAGACTCGACATATGCTCCCTTAGCCTCGTGTTTATGCATCTGCCAGTCTGCCCCACATACACATGACCACACGTCAGAGGTATACTATACACCACATTATTTGCACATTTAACAAACTGGAGCTTGTGTTTAATGCTACAACCCTTTTGTACACTGCTGAGTCTGTCACCTTTCTGGTTAACCAACGCGCACACTCCTCCAATTTAACCAGAAACCAGAAACCAGAAAGGCTGACCGGCGGCTCTGATTGAGGGGCGAGCGTTTGCACTGGCATTGAAAAAAGATATAGGTGGCGTTGGCAATACACACTGGTACTGATTGCGGCGAACAGATCGTCGGCCGTCGATAAAACTGATTATCGTTGGAACGCACCGTCTTTTACACATCACGCATCACTGGTGATCGCGCAAGCTCTGAAATAAGCTTGACCTTTCGCGTCCTGCGCACAATCTTAACAAAACGATCTACTACGATCGCGAAGCTTCTCGAACACTGAGGCGCGGTCTGCGTCGAGCATTGCTGACAGTCCTTGTGGCTGTAAACCGAAGACAGCAAAGTTGAAAGAAGAAACGCACGTGGCAATACTGACAGCGCGAACGACAAACGCACACTCGTGGTGGTGGTGGAAAAACGTTTATTTAGAAAAGTACAGAGAGTTGCACAACAAATGCACTTGGGTGGTCTCCCTATTCCGGGAGTCCACTGGAAAGGATCGCTGCTCGGGCGCGGGCCACCAAGGAGCGCTGTGCATCCCGGGTAGAGCAGCCGAGCAGGAACTCCTCCCAAGCCTCTCTTGTGGGTAGGGGGAAGGGGGGATGAAAAAGGAATGAGGGAACACAGACAAACGCTGTACCCCCGCTTGTCCTTCGTTCATTTTTGACGCTGTAAATACCTTGGGCAATGCAGTATCAACTAGCCCAAACCCTCACGCCAAATAGAACAGAAGAGATAATTTGTACAGTTTTCGTTCCTGAAGTATAACTGACACGATTCGAATAAGCGAGATCACAGCCCTAAGATTATGATATCTTAGCCAACCGAGCTTAGCTTGGTTAACCTCCCTGCCTTTCACCTTCGTTTCTCTCTCTCTCTCCCCCTCTTGCTTTAACTTCAAGAATAAATAATAAATTATAAGTTCAGCGTGCCTGAACGCAGTTTCTCTATAGAAAAGATAGAGTTCATGCCGAAGTAGCCTAATTCTGGCTCAACAACTCAAAATACATTTGACGCTGAAGAGCGAGTGGTCGCTAAAACAATGTAGGCACGTAGGTGTTGAGATGAGATGCAGGTGTGTAGACAAAACAAAGTCACATGTAACAGATGAACCTGCACAAATTTTAGGACGCTTAGTTACCATCTGCAAGAAATTAAAACTTGTACACATGTTCGAGAATTGCTGAAATTGTGACGAGAATGGGTTAAGAACAGGAAACCTATCCGGTCACGTCATGTTGGGATAATTAAGGTGACCTATAACAATAATTGGTGAGGAAGAATACTGGCTAACGATAACATTTACGAAATCACGTAAGTCACCTTGCAAACTTGATGAAAAAACATGGACTGATCCCTCCATCATAGGAATCGTATAACACGAAAGTGAAGCTTGTCTTCGCAGAAATAGTTGGTTGTTTATTGCGCATTCATATAAGAGAGCTTGAGCAATGTTTAATGGTGTTTGGCAGCTATAACAGCATCTCACGTGGATGAACCCACGTTGACGGCTAGTGGCGCATCTCCATCACTATGCCTTAAGCCCATGACCATGATTTAGCCCTTGTCGTAGCTGATGTTGTTAACACATACCTGTAAAAAACATATGGTGAATCTGGCGCAACGAAGGCACCAACAAGCAGATAATAAGCACTGGCACCGGATATGCGGTCCTTCAAAACGTCGTCAATTCAGGAGGGAAACGGCGAGGTGTGCGCTCCCGAGTAATAGGGTAACCTACGCCTGTGCATCCACTACCCCATTGCGCCTTTAGAAACGCGAGAGGCAGAGGCTATTACCTTAAAGGGGCCCTGCAACACTTTTTGAGCATGGTCAGAAAACACTGCCGATCGGTAGTCGAGGCTCCCGAGAACACGCGAGCGAAATATTATAGCGCAGCACGCGCCCTGAAATGCACAATAAATTCTCAAAGTAAGCTAAAAATTGCTTTCTCTTCTCTCGACAAATGACGCTACGAGCTAAAAAATCACTCGTCACAGCCATTGCGTCAGCCATTGGCTGATTTCAGCATGGCGAGCTCGGTAGTTACTGGAGCCGCCGCGGGAGGCCGCGGCTTGTCCACGCGTGCGCGCACGATCTCACGGTAAAGCCGCGTATTCGAGAAAAAAAAAAGAGAAAAAGTGCTCAACGTCAGGAGGTACGCGTGACGTATTTTCTTTCCCCGCGCCATCACTCCCTGCTTAGCTTCCAGCGCTTTCGTTGGGACGAGAGAAGAGAGAATGCAATTGCAGCGTGCGACAAATCTTTGTAACTCCATTCGTACTGCACAAATTCTAAAAATTTTTGCGGTGGTCAATTCGTGAGGCAATAAGCTCCTTTAGTGAGTCTATTCCATGGCTGCTTGGAAAAGCAGCCATGGAATACTTGGAAAAAGTAGCCCTGAACGCGCGAAGGCGTTCCGCTACTCGGTGACGTGCGTCTCGCTCCAACGAGGCGCGACATTTGCCCGACGACGTCGTTGCCTTTCTGCGGCGCTTATTGCAGCAGTTCTATTAGTCGGTAATATTACATTCGAAGCAGTAGGCACCGGAGTAACACCGTTGGTATGGAGGCTGCAATACCCTGGAAACCAGCCGCCACTCGCGAACACGACGCAAAATGCTAAGCACGTAACTGTGTCTATAGGGCACCTTCCCAATTCCAGCGCGGCCAGCGTTCCTTCGCGGCCATCGAGGCGCCCTAACTGCGTCGTTAGGGAGTGGCTCCCTATCGACGCTCGTTAGTTTCATCACGCAGTACTTCAATTTCTTACAGACGGCGACACCGGCCCGCCAATGAAGCGCGCCACGCGAGAGGGAATGTGTGAGAGATAGAAGGCGCGTTTGTAAAGCCCCGTACATGTGCGCCGGTAGCGCTGTGGTAGAGCGCCCGGCTCCTGTCGTTGTGGACAGATAGATCATGAGTTCAATTACAAGGCGCCTCGCCTCAATGAATCTTGTTCTTCGGGTTTTTCGTTGTCATCCGTTCGTGCGTATTTTATCAACGTCATATCCGTGGCGTACATACGTCAGTGAAGTCTTGGTGTTGCCCGGCATAAAACAGTTTCGTGTTAAAATACAGGATGGCGGGAGGATGCGGTAGCCTGCTTTCTGAATGCTAGAATGTTGAAAATGAGGTGGCAGCTGTTGCTACCCCGTGACTGAATAAAGCAAGTTTCCCGTCATTCCAGCATAGCGTTGAATCCCCATGTCGTATTTTCCACCGTGAAACACGGTAAATATATACAACAACGTATTGCGAAGACAGTCTATCGTAAACCCATGATATCCTTTCAGTTCTTTCGGGAATATGCAGTCAGGCCATAAGAGCAACTTGTTATCGACTCCCTCCGAGCTTCTGAGAATCGCAGCGCCGCATCTTCGGCGCTGTCATTACGACTCGGCGCCGAACCTCCTTTTGCAGCGCACGACACAGTTTCGCGGTGGTGATTATTCAAAGCCGCTTTGCGAACATAGATCTGCTTGGCTTTCGCGCTGGGTGTCTTCGTTTTGTGGGACGCAGAAGAAAATGCCGAGCCCTTTTGTTACGGGGCGCATGGAAATAAGTGGCTTCGCTCGCTACGGTCCGTGCGAAGAACCGTCGTTATTTCTTTTCATTTCTCGCTTCTCTTTTGCACCTGCATACGATCAGCAACAAGCCGCGCCTCAAAAAAAAACTTTGCGCGTTTCCAGTGTTCCCGCAGATGAGAACATAAAGAAATGTGCAATGCGATGGAAGAGAGAGGCGGACGTTCGAAAGGAGCACAAAAGGCGCATTGAAGCGCCGCTTCGTGTAGGAGGGACATTTTTGTCTTCAAGGCTTAGCGTGCAGAGGGCGCGAGTTTTGTTTCTGTTACGCGTGGAATTGTAGTCGCAGAATATTCCTGAAAACGTAATTGCAGAGTCTGCGAAAGCCGTAAGATTGAATGTCTCTTGCGCGAGAAGCATTGTAGTATTGACCTGCGCGTGCTTTTCAGACTGCACGAATAGTAAAATTGAAGTATATGTACTTCTTGAAAGAAGTATATATACTTCTTTCAAGAAACAAGAAGAGACACAAAGAACGCGTTCTTCCTGTCTCTTTTTGTTTCTTCTCGTTCCTAACATTGCGCCACGTCTTTCAAGTAACGATGCACCAAGTGGCCCAACAAAACGTACTATTATTGCTTCAACAATATATAATATCTGCGCACTCCGAAAATCACGAGCAGGAATGAGCTTTGTAGGCATGTCAACCATAATTCCAACCGTACTGTTGTGTCACAACGGCATGGTTAAGACCCAACCGCATACAAAAAAAAAAAAAGAACTTGCTGAACAATTTCAATATGAGGGAACTGTACGGATATGCAAAACATAAGAAATATTCATAAAACTCACCATATTCGTATAAAAAGTAAGCAAGCGTATCACAGGCATGGCGATTACTCAATGTAGTGACACTACTTTATTTTCTGGCGTTTAATGGACTCTGTTGGAGCCATATTATGGCTAATGGAGATTGCAGACGAAACTTTACGTCCCGCATGTTGCCCATAAATCAGTGAATTAGATGAAGCAGACGGACCCGCCAGTAGCTTAGCAGCTTAGCAGGCTGCCTCGTTGATATGCTCGAGGGCGCGGGTTCGGCTACCGGCCACGAGGACCGCATTTCAATGGGGCAGAAGTGTAAAGTACATCCACGCAGTTAGGTGCACGTAATATGACCCCAAGGTACTCGAAATCAATGCCGGGTCCTCTACTACTGCTCTGCCTACAAGCTTGGTATTCTTGTGAGCGTATTAAGACTACGATAAGCTGGTGTGACAAAAACATCACTGCATGTGAGGTATTTGAGAGCGAGTGTTACACGAAAGAGAAATGGCTTAACCAATCCTTTCAAAACAAAAGCAGCATGTAAGACGATAAATACATCACATTTGCTTACACATATGTAACTTACCATAGCACAAAAGAAACTGTACAGCATCGGAGATTTCTTAAGCCATAAAATGATTTCGCTGTAAAATGCGCAAGGCAGAAAACTATATTATGTGTAAAGCGGCATCTTGCAGCGCGTCAAAAAAAAAAATTAAAACGATGTCACGGTCCTCGCCTCGCGCCATGGAGTTTCATAATAGCGCACTACTGCAAAATTCGGTGCTAGTGCCTATGATAACAGCAACACATGACGCTTCAGCTAGCATGGGAGCACGTGGATTTGCCTAAGCTTCGTTCTTTCGGCTCTGTGAGGCTCAGTGTGGACTGCAGCCGACTTGTCGCAAGACGAAGTTGGAAAAGTTCAGCCGCCCCACTTCACCACCTTGAACCTCTTAGGCTGGCCACTTCAAATCAGCGCATGAGGTTAACAACGAGTCATTCTTTTAGCCGAAAAAAAAATCGAAAACACAACAGCACACAGAAGTTCGCTCGAAGCCGCAAGCACGTAGACTAGGCAAATCCATGTAGTACTACCCATAATTCCCATGGTTGCCCAACGATCGCAGCACCACAGTTTCTTATAGTAAATATTTCGGGAAACTATGCCTCGCGCGTCAGCTTGCGACCACTACACGACAAAAAGGGCATTTTACCGCACTTTCGTGCACTGCCCTACACCGTCGCCGCGAAGCTCCTGCCTACTGGTCAAGAACGACGTGTAGTTGCCAGTCACTGTGGGTCAAGCGCAGTCAAGCTTCCACGCCGTCAACCTCCTTGCCCGTGCTTCGATCGACGCGACGGATTTCAACCCAAGCCGCCTCCCACTGCTGCTTGCTCGCACAGATCCACACAGCAATGGCACGTCCATGCGCTCACCCCCCACAAGGCTTCGACGCAACACACCCACCAGCTTTGAAGGAAGCCATCTAACCTGCAACGAGGAAGAGCCTCACATGACTACTCTTCACAGAACACTCATATGCACTACCCGACCTCTGCGCCACTCCCAGCCCCGACCTCCCGAAGAAAACCGAGAACCCTTTCGCCACTCCGCCTTCTCGACCAGGACTGTCAAATGGACACATTTTGACCGAGACTCCGTCTATACGGCGGGGGGCCCTGTCGCGTGCTGCCGTGCCGACGCAGCGACGACAACGAAGTGGACACAGGCGCGAGGAGGCGAGCGCGCGGGCCATCGAATAAATCAGTTGGTTTTATTGCGATAGCAATTGTATGGACACTACCGGCAGATTTTCGCCGTCGCCGTCTGTCGACGCGAACATTGTGTGATTGTGTGAAACTTTCCTCCCTGTTTCATTAGTATAGATCCCGTGTACATTGTGTAGGCATATCAAGCTTGTTTAAACGCAAAAAAAAAATTAACGTTAGTCTTCCGTTATTTTGATAGTAGTAGTGAATAGTGATGCAAGTACTGAGCTGAATTAAACACTTTTACGTTTTCTGCGCTTCCTTGCATTTGCCAAGCAAGCACAAAACCACAGTGTGTGTCGTCAATGTCAAAGAGGTAAATAAAACAAGACGACTGTTTGATATTGCAGCAGGACTTCGTGTATTTGTGCTGACAAATTAAGCAGCCATTCCCCAATCGGAGAAATGAGGACAAGCTAACATTGGCATGGGCGGGCCAGACGTACCGCTTTTCTTTCTTTCTTTCTTTCTTTCTTTCTTTCTTTCTTTCTTTCTTTCTTTCTTTCTTTCTTTCTTTCTTTCTTTCTTTCTTTCTTTCTTTCTTTCTTTCTTTCTCTCTTTCTTTCTTTCTTTCTTTCCTCCTTCCTTTCTTTCACTTTCTTTCACTTTCTTTCCTTCTTTCTTTCTCTCTTCCTTTCTTACTTTCTTTCTTTCTTTCCTTCTTTCTTTCTCTATTTCTTTCTTTCTTTCTTTCTTTCTTTCTTTCTTTCTTTCTTTCTTTCTTTCTTTCCTCCTTTCTTTCTCTTTCTTTCTTTCTTTCTCTCTTTCTTCCTTTCTTTCTTTCTTTCTTTCTTTCTTTCTTTCTTTCTTTCTTTCCTTCTTTCTTTCTCTCTTCCTTTCTTACTTTCTTTCTTTCTTTCCTTCTTTCTTTCTTTCTCTCTTTCTTCCTTTCTCTTTCTTTCTTTCCTTCTTTCTTTCTCTCTTCCTTTCTTACTTTCTTTCTTTCCTTCTTTCTTTCTCTCTTTCTTTCTTTCTTTCTCTCTCTCTCTCTTTCTTTCTTTCGTTTTTTTCTATGTAGCAGCCGTCCCTGGAACGCTGTTTTCAGGGCGCAGGAGTTGGATAAAAACTCTATTTATCCTAAGAGGGAAGGAGGGTGGGGTGGTGGAGGGAGCAGAGGAGCCCACCCGGCGTAGGCCTCCGCTACCGTCTTGGCCCAATCCAGGATGTGGTGCTGGATGGAGCCGGCGTGGCGTCTCGTCTTTAATGTTTATTCCAGCGATCGCCAAGCCTGCACAACGGTCCAACGAAAGGACCATCACGCGATCAGAGAAACGAGGTTTACGAATTCAATTTTCTCGACAATTCCTGATATTGACCTTACGCTTTGTCCAGCAGATCGCTACAGACCTTATGCAAAATTGCTGCCATCTGTCGGAAGGTTTGGGGAAGCTACCCATTCGGCGCCATGTTGGAGGCTTCTGTCCGAATCGCTGCTGCAGCTTCTTGCTTGTATCTGCTTTGACAGTGTGCAATCGGGGCACAAAAACGTCAGATTAGTGGGTAAGGGCCTGTACACGTTACCGGCATTTCCTAGTTATACGTTGACAATGATTACGTGTTAAGAATAGCGTCACAATGAGAAGAAAGTACAAGTTTGTCACCGAGTCACATGTAAGGCCTCGTCGTCGTTGAGAATGAAGTCATGCGCTATACGTTAAAATATTCGTCTCTCTGTTTTAAGTGTAGCAAACAGGGAGTTGGTAGCTATTTGATTATCATGAGTGTAATATAGGATGGTTTAGCGCGCGACACGGCGAGGCGCGGCGATGACGGTAAAAAAAGTGCTGCTGATCCATTTCAAAGCGTATTTCATAAGGGACAGTCTACGTCGTCCTGGATGTATAAGGCATGTAATATTAAGTGACTTTGTCCTCTTTTTATATTTTTGAAAAAAAAAATATTTCGCTGCTGTAGTCACCGACGTGCGTTATGTATATAAT
The DNA here is from genome assembly GCA_030522465.1 of Rhipicephalus appendiculatus. NCBI lineage: Eukaryota > Metazoa > Arthropoda > Arachnida > Ixodida > Ixodidae > Rhipicephalus > Rhipicephalus appendiculatus. Next base: position 778,876 of record JALIZH010008310.1, on the reverse strand, counting down.
TATCGCACGGCCAAAATGTAAAAACCTTTCACCTCTCACGAACGTGAAAAGTCAACATGAAAAGTGTTAGTTGCTTCAAGAAGTAGGCTCTGATTAGTTGGTATTTTATTGAATATCCTTCCGACATATGCTCATAAATAACACGATACGCTAAGAATATCGGCGTTCCCATCGCCGCTTTTGGGGACTACTGATGCCTTGCAATTCCACCCCGTTCTAGCAAGACAGTTTTGCAACCCCGCCGACTGAACGCTTGCGAAACTACCTTAGCGCATAACCAATGGTAGCGCACCCATGGTCAATGTAACACGCATCTGCCGGAACAGCCTTTCTTAAAAGGTTTCATACGAAAAGTGCCACACACAAGCGCCTGTTAACATTTCACAACTCACAGGGGTGGATGCGGGCTTTTTCCGAGCGAGGATCAGCTTCTGTGAGAACCTGATATGTGCTGTTCTTGCATATAAATTAAAAAAAAAAAGCAAGAGGGCACAGTCAGGCCATCCGGGCGGTTCCTCTGTATTTATTGACAATTATGGCTCATGAAATGCTTGAAAAATATGCATAGTAAGACAATACGCGCGCCAAGCATCCCACCAAGGGCTACATTGTTAAACATCCCCAATTGAAAACAAACTACAAACACGCTCCAGCCAATGGTGTAGCCGGGGGGGGGGGGGGGCAGACCAAGCCCGTGTCCCCTTCCCCCCTCCCCCCGAAATTTTTTTTCGGTCATGGAATACAGAGCACAAAATTACACTCGGCCACACTTACCTGCCCGGGCCCCAGGTGGGATCAAATGCGTGCCCCCCCCCCCCCCCCCCTCTCTAAATGAATTTCTGCCTACGCCACTGGCTCCAGCACAATCGGTCCGTTCGGCTGAGAATCAATTGCACTCACGAGTAGCTGTCTACAAATTGTTATCGCAATGGTACAAACCTAATAATGGTGTCACCAGCAGCGCAGGCATACCCGAGTAGCCGCGATCGATGCAGCTTTGAAGCTTGTACACGAAGCCGGTTTGTCTGTGCCTGCAAGCACACGGCGCGAAATTGTCTCGTTCCGGCACGACACGAAAGTGTGTAGTGTGTTCTCCGATGAGTGCCGATGCTGTCGCATACCCCATCTATTAAGAACGGTGAACGTAAAGACGACATTAGTCGGAAGTAGCAGCCGGAGCAACGGAACGATCTGCCGCTTGTCTTAGGCCGCGAAGAAATCTAATAACATGGAGGTTGGTTTCTTGCAAACCTTTTTTCAGCGTCTCAATTTCCTCAATCTGAGCAACACGGCACGCGAAAATATCTCGAAATTGCCGCTCCTATGAGCCGCCACACGTCGAAACATAAGCTCTAGTATGCACATGCGGAGAGCGCCTATACATATAGCCTTCAACATGGCGGAAATGCGTACAGCGGCCGCTAGATGGCAGCAGATTTTGCATAAGGTCTATAAGTCGAACAACTCGAAATATTGTAATGAAGTGCCCACAGAAAGTGTACTGCTTCCCAATTGTTTTTTGCACCGTCTGTAGAGGGTATTGATATGCTTCAGTTAAGTACACATCGGGCATGCAAGGGCATGTGGCCTCGTCAATAACAAAAAAAAAAAAAAAAAATGGGGGCACAGCCTTATTGTACAGCCCACTCGCTTTCGGGCGGCGGGGACCTTGGATCAAAATCCCAGGCTGGCAAAAAAACAAAAAAAAACAAAGAAACAAAAAACAAGAAAACAAACAGAAACCGTATTTTGTTGTCATTCATTACTTTTGTGGTGCGCGCACGCCAGCTATGGGTGAGGAGGGGTCTTTTCGAGTGGGAAGTGTACTTTGCGAAACCACCAATACAGCGCCTCCTCTTAGCGAACCAAATGCACCTTGCGCGTTTCTATCTATCTATCTATCTATCTATCTATCTATCTATCTATCTATCTATCTATCTATCTATCTATCTATCTATCTATCTATCTATCTATCTATCTATCTATCTATCTATCTATCTATCTATCTATCTATCGATCTATCTATCTATCTATCTATCTATCTATCTATCTATCTATCTATCTATCTATCCATCTATCTATCTATCTATCTATCTGCTTCTGGGTCCTCGTGATCGCCTCTAACTTCGTGTAGATCAAAATTGGCGTGGGAGGGTAAGATGCTTTGACCAATATGACTGCCTGGTCATGACATGAATGACGTGAAAATCCTGTGGCGTATGCCGTCAAGCCCTTTCCTCCAGACACGTGTGGCACATCCCCGTATCCAACGGGCCGCGGTAGGCGGGTATGCGCCACAGGTGATTGCCAGTTTATATCTACTCAGGAACGGCGAGGACAAACACTGGTAATTTAAATGCAAAGAATTCAAACTCGAATGGCGAAAACAAAGAATAACAATGAGGATTCCAGCAGGAATAGAACCGAGGTATTCTGCGTGGCAGTGAGGTGTTCTACCACAGAGTCGCGCCAGGTCTTGCAACTGCTTTGGAAAAAGACCCCATGGAGGCGTAATGTCGGATGCGACGTCACTAGTGGTTGCAGTGCTGGCTATGTAATTTTATAAGAAAGAAATGAGCATGGCATTTGTGTTCCTATGATACAGGCGTCATGTCGGATTAACATCAATTGTGGTTCCAGTGTTGGCTGTGATATTATAGCAGCCTAACAAACATTACACTTCCATTCCTATTATTCAGCAAACTATATTCATGCGTTGCTCGACCACGAAGGGATACGCTAACGAAAGTTGCGTATGCTATTCACAACATGGCGCCGCAAAGTGCACTTCGTTTGGATAACACTGACGTCTGTGCTCTAACGAGAGTGCTAAGCCCACGCCAGACCTCAACTTAGCCTTTAAACACCACCGTAGTCGACGTTCCTGGTATGCCCACCGTGTGCACACAACTACTAAACTTACGAAAACAGGTCGACGTACCTCGTAACACTCGACTCACGGCCAAAAAAAAAATGCAGCATAGACAATTACTCGACGAATGCTTCGCATGAAACTGATTCTGACAAAGCGTGGGATCTGCCGAATTTTTTAATACTTTTTAATTGTACCGTAGCGTTAATGACATAAGCAGGAAGGAATTAATGCGTAAGAAAAAAAAACGGAGTGCCGCCTTTCGAGACGGAACCAACAACCTCTGAATTACGCTTCCGATGCTCTACCAATCGAGCAAAGGCTGCAGTCGTTCCCCGTCCCCCGCGTATTTCTGTTAGTGTAATCCTGGGAGTGTTTGTCAGCGCCACTCGTAGCCTTAGCGACGGGTGACCTCACCTTAAAGCGGACAAAGCGCGTATCAAGGCGCCCTACGCCGAACTAAGGCGCACCAATGGTTCCCGTGGAGGAACGAGCGTTTGCGCTAGCATTTAAAAAAAAAATTACACCATCTCCCGCTAAAAAGGACCATGAGGCGATGCGAAGCAGCGCATGGGTCAACTTAAAGTTCCGTTCATCACGAGCACCTTGCCCGATGTTAACGTGTCCTTGCAAGTGGAGCACGCCATGAATTCACTGTAGTTGCTGTTGCTGTTACTCGTCCCGAACTCTTGTTGGAGCACGCCACGCGCGTTCATCGCCACGCCACGCGGGAGCACGTGGGTTCATCGCGCGTCTGCAGAATCTCGTTCACCGACGCCATCACGTGATTTCTGAGCGAGTGTAAGGGGGAGAGGCCACAGCGTCTTACCCAGCCCCGGCCCGAACGCTCTAGCGCGTGCCAGCGCGTTCTGACTAGGATACAACGCGTTGGTTCATCGCGCGTCTGCAGAATCCCGTTCCCGGACGCCATGCATTGGAGCGAACGCGCGCCGCAGTATATACGAGCGCACAGCTGCGCCGGAGAGAGAGAAACGGGAGAGGAGAAACGAAGCGGAGGCAGCACTCACGCCACCCCCTCCGCCCCACCTCCTCGCGGGGGGCTCACCCGAGGAGAGGGTCCTCCCACCTCCTCGCGCTGATGCGAGAGGGGGGCAGAGTTGGCAGAGCTCAATCCGGTGTGCGAGAGGGGGGCAGAGTTGGCAGAGCTCAATCCGGTGTGCGCGCGGTGTCCCCGCTCTTGCTGCGCATGCGCAGTAAGAGCGGGGACACCGCACGCACACTGGATTGAGCTCCGCTAAGAAATGCTTCGCATTTAAAAAATAGAGGAGGCGTTGGTGAATACAAGCTTGGCTTGAAAAAGATGAAACGCAAGCCTACAGCGGACGTGAGACAAACGCAAAAGTCACAGGGTCCCCGATGAGACGAGTCGAAGGCGAAAGCCACATTTTTCCTCTCAGTCTATGTATGCATCCTGCCCCGCCACTCACCGCAAAACTTTCCGCGTCTAACGTGGTTTTGCACATGCCTCCGTGATCGGCACACCTTTGATTGTGACGTCATCACGTGACACCATATTGACGTCACAAATTTTTGCCATTTCTGACGTCATGATAACGTCTTATGGTGCCGTCATCGCGTGGCTGTTTTTTTGCGTCACTCATGTTGGTGCCGACGCCGTGGGACGCCGGTCAGTTTTCGCATTTGATGAGTTATCTAAGGCTTTCGCCTCAAAAGCAAATGGCGCAGTACGCGCGCGCCAAGCAGAAAACCGGCAAAGGCGTTTACGAACAAATAAAAAAAAATTAAGGCAGCGTCCCACTAGGGGTGCCAAGCCTGAAGGAAGTGCGGAGATGATGATGATGATGATGATGATGATAACCTCGTATGGATGGCGCTGACCCACAAAGGGGGGATGGGCCAAGAACCGGGCGGCAGGAGGCTTAAAATAATGGTCTAATACTAAACGAATCTGAATTTTTTTAATAATCGTCTAATAAATGAAAATTCTTAATGAGCAAGCGGTCAGACTATCGGAGTTTTGTAAAAGAAATAACGACCAATTCCATACCCAGAATAAGAATAGATAAAAATAGGCTAACACGGTAATCTTTTTGTTTCTTTGATGTATTCTATCACAGCAGAGCAGACATCCCTGTGGCTGTAACCTAATGAAGTAGCGCCAAATGATAAAATGACTGGAACCTTTACAGCTAATCCTAACTTTTGAAGTGGGGCTTGCAGGTACCTTTTTCTCTGATGAGAATAGCGGCGACAAAATAAAAGGAAATGTTCAATTGATTCAATGGGCAGCCTTCTTTGTTTCTCTTCGGTTTTCTTTTTCTTTCCTCCCTCCGTCTTTCCTTTTCTCTTTTTCCGTTATCTTTCTGTTTTTTTTGCCTCCTTATTTCTATCTATTTCTTCCTCTCCCTTTATCTATTGTTTTCTGTCTCTTGCTCTGTCTAATTTCTTCGCTTTTTTTGCCGTTTCTATCTCTTTCTATTTCGCGGTTGCTTCCTCTTTTTTTTTATCTTTATACGTGGTTTTGCCTGCGTTACGCAAGCGCACAGTAACGCTCCATGGGTAGCATATTCAGAGAGCGCTCGCGCCAAGGCGAAGTCTTTTTCCTCTTGTTCTTCAAGCGCCTTGCTGATGATGATAAGTGATCATCATCAATCCGCTCGAAGAAGAAGAGGAAGTAGTCTCCTCCTTGGCGCGAGTACGCTCTCAATATGCTACGCAGGGAGCGTTGCGCCAAGCGACGACGACAGCATACCACAGCACACGACAGCATACGACCACCCGGCCCCCTAAAATGCTCTGCACTTGAGCGAACACACACAGCAGAGAGCATGGGTGACAAGGGTAGCAGCGCCGGCATTGCAAAGATAAAAGCCGGCAGATCCCACGCACTGTGGGAATCGATCTAATGCGAAGCCGCCAGGAAGGAGCAAATCATGCTTTACATTATTTGCATGTCATGTTTTACATATTAGGACCTGTCATTTATGTTCATGATACAGTCATGTCACTCAATACCAAATTTGGTGTATCTCAAGCTAACGAAACGGCCGCGAGCACGCCATGAGCGTGGCATGCAAGTCATGTCGCACATGACAAGTCATGATTTCCATATTACGACTTGTCATTTATGTTCGTCGTACAGTCATGTCACTCAATACCAAACTTGGTGTATCCCAAGCTAACGAAACGGCCGCGAGCACGCCATGAGCGTGGCATGCAAGTCATGTCGCTAATGACATGTCATGATTTCCATATTGCCACTTGTCATTTATGTTCGTGATACAGTCACGTCATTCAATCCCAAATTTGGTGTATATCAAGCTAACAAAACGGCCGCGAGCACGCCATGAGCGTGGCATGCAAGTCATGTCGTTCATGACATGTCATGATTTTCATATTGCCACTTGTCATTTATGTTCGTCATACAGTTATGTCACTCAATACCAAATTTGGTGTATCTCAAGATAACGAAACGGCCGCGAGCACGCCATGAGCGTGGCATGCAAGTCATGTCGCTCATGACATGTCATGATTTCCATATTGCCACTTGTCATTTATGTTCCTCATAAAGTCACGTCATTCAATCCCAAATTTGGTGTATATCAAGCTAACGAAACGGCCGCGAGCACGCCATGAGCGTGGCATGCAAGTCATGTCGCTCATGACATGTCATGATTTTCATATTGCCACTTGTCATTTATGTTCGTCATACAGTTATGTCACTCAATACCAAATTTGGTGTTTATCAAGCTAACGAAACGGCCGCGAGCACGCCATGAGCGTGGCATGCAAGTCATGTCGCTCATGACATGTCATGATTTCCATATTGCCACTTGTCATTTATGTTCCTCATACAGTCACGCCATTCAATCCCAAATTTGGTGTATATCAAGCTAACAAAACGGCCGCGAGCACGCCATGAGCTTGGCATGCAAGTCATGTCGCTCATGACATGTCATGATTTCCATACTGCCACTTGTCATTTATGATCGTCATACAGTCACGTCACTCAATCCCAAATTTGGTGTATATCAAGCTAACGAAACGGCCGCGAGCGCGCCATGAGAGTGGCATGTAAATCAAATCATGTTGTTCATGACATGCACGTCATTATTTGCATATTACCACCTGACATTTATGTTCGTCATACAGTCACGTCACTCAGTCCCAAATTTGGTGTATATCAAGCTAACGAAACGGCCGCGAACGCGCCATGAGCGTGGCATGTAAATCATACTTTTCATGACAAGTTAATCATGATTTTCATGATATGACCAGCCATTTATGTTCGTCATACAGTCATGTTATGACATACCAAATTTGGTATAAATCCCATTAACGATACGGCCAGGAGAGCACAAAGTCGTAGGCGGCTAGATAGATAGCTAGATAGATGGATACGCTCAAAGCCGCCGAAGTTCGCTAAGAAATGCTTCGCATTTAAAAATGCTTCGCATTTAAAAACGACACATCAGAATTATTGCTAAAATGGGGAGGAACGGGCTGTCTGTGATAGATTTCTGTGACGCTCGCGCAGGCTGTTTTCGATGCCGTTCGCCGCACATGGCTCCAATTGTACAGCTCAAAGAAGCAGCGCACGAGGCGGCTAATTCAAAGGCAGTAGGATCAGAAAGTTCTTCAGCATGGAATGAATGATGGCGAGACTGACGCCGAGATGCGTGCTGAGAACAGTATGAAACAGCTTCTTTTGGAAGAAAATAACATCGAAGGAAAATCGTATCTCGGTGCAACCAGTGTCTCGCCTGTGGTCGCATATGGCACCATGTTGCATTTTCATTGGTTCTTCTTAACTGTTACCACATAGAAAAGAGTGGCGGTGAATGGACTCGATACTTTGAAATGCGCTGATGTGCTCTGTAGCGATGTGTAATGGCAACTGATTCCAGTCTCTTGCGCGGTATGAAGGATTCAACGTCGTGTTTTGAACCGCACATTGTCTCTTTTACGCTGTTAGAATGGTCCCAGCGAGAAAATGTAGCCGCTGGTTGCAGGAAAGATCCCTACTGTAGGATTGGCGATGGTACAGCCGCCGAAATCTTTAAGTAGGTGAGCTGCGACTTTCCTGTGCGTCAGCCAAGTTTCAAAGAGGGGAGGGTAAGCGCATATCCACAAAGCGCGCTTAGCTGGGCCCATCGTCTGCTAACTTCTTCCTTCGGCACCACTTAAAAGCGCACTTCAGACGAGCAAGTGGTTTGAGTAGGCGAATAGTTTTGACCGTATTTTCTCGAACTGAACGTTGCAGCAATCAATCGAGGAATTAAAGTTTGAAAATACACACCAGTCCACCACTCATGAGATCAACCTAAGAATGTGGTCCACTTGAAGCGGGCGGACATCGGGTTAATTTCTTAAGAAGGAACAGCCAAGCAGACGACGTTCCTAGCTGAGCGCGCTCTGTGGTCATGCGCTTGCCCTCACCCTGTTTGCAACGTGGCTCCATCGGCGCTGACGCACTGTAATGTAGCCGCTCGCGCACGTTAGTTAGAGATTTGGGCGGCTGCAGTTTATGAGAAAGTGAAAAGCGAGAAAATTTAGGATGATGCAAAAATTCTTGCCATATAAAGCACGAGGTTTTAAAGCAGTGTGGCTGATGAGCCAGAAAATCCGATGTCCGGACAAAAGTCAGGTGAGCAAAACACTGCCATTGTCCAACACCGTGTTAGGCGCAAGCGCAAAAAGCGTCAGCTTAAAAGGAGGTGGAGGGGGGGGGGGGGGGCGGTACTTCATGTTTATTGATAGGAAGTCATAATTAGTGCATACGATATTGATCTTAACCAAAAGGCCGAGAAGTGACCAAATGTGAATGAAGATGAATAAGAGGCGAATCACACGTGAAGGAACGTTTTTAGGATGGATAAAATTTCAACTGAAATAATGTAAGGATATGCAAATGAGTCAAGCATGACGTCAAGTGAATTAATGTACGTAGTAAGGGCGTGAAAGTGAAACAAATGTGAAGTAACCTTTCTTGAAATGTTAAATAAAATAAATGGGAGAGAATCGGTGTCTGAGGCAAATGTGAATGAACACCTCGGCAACCTATAAAACCACTGGCGACCGAAGTGGTAGGAAATAACGATGCTATTGTCTGAGAATATCCATGTAATTTTGACTGCCTCTGAAAAACGCAAGCATCCACCTATGCTCTCTTTAATTAAATGAAGTGCTTTTTTCAAAGCGAGCATAACTTGCTCACGTATTGGTAAATAACAAGCTAACCCACGATTGCGATACTCCCTATTGCGAAATTATGGTGCTAAAGGCACGTACCCAGGATATTTTTTTCTTGGAGGGGGGGAGGGGGGCGGGGCAACTTAAGGTGCCATATAGAGCGAGGCGGGAAGAGGTACCGTCACTATTACAAACGTGAATGAGCCCACTGGCCGCCACATTTGCGCGTAAATTCGCCAAAGATAAACGAAATAATCCGCATGCCACTGGTATGACTGTGAGTTACACTACTCTATTATTTGGCAAACAACGACACAAATCAAATATACTCGCGCAGGAAGGAAACACAGGAAGGTCACTGCCAAGAACAACTAAAAAACAAGGAAAAGTGTCAGAAAACGATGTCTACTTGCGCTTTTTGAAAGAGCTCTGAAATAATTACAGAGTAAAACATACGAAATTTGGAAACTCTTGCTCTTTTCTTGCTCTGCGGAGCTGAATTCCTCAAGCACTTGAAAAAGAAAACAAATGTATTTCACTGCTGGGCCGTGTTTGTGATTCTTGTACAGCAGGGGTCTCAAGCATGAAGCCTGCAGACCTTTCGCTAACGGCGCGCGGCTTCCGAAGGAATAACATATAGTGACTACGCAAAATAGTACTCGCATTATTTTGTCGCCTATTTCAATTATATAATAGCACTTTTTTCGGCTAAGCTACCAAGATGGAACAGGTCTCAAGAATATTTTTTAGGGGAGAAGCTCCTTAAGCCGTGGGTTGTGCGTCCTCGATGTATGTAGTTGCAGGTAGCCACCTCTCGTTTAGTTCTTGGAATGTCCGCTAGATGGCGGTACTTGTATAAGATGAATACCATCAATCCACAAAATGTGGATTGATGGTATTCAATGATCACAAAGACCATGCGGTCTTAATACAGGGCCAAGAAATACCGAGGGTAAGCGAGTACAAGTACCTCGGAGTATGAGTAAATGAGGGGGGATAGATATATGGAGGTACAAGAGAAAGCATCGGTAACAAAGGGAAAGAGGAATGCTGCAATCATGAAGCACAGAGCGTCATGGGGATACAATAGGTACGTGGTGCTTCGAGGGCTGTGGAAGGGTGTGATGGTTCCGGGGCTTACATTTGGGAACTCAGTGGTGTGCATGAAGTCAGAGGTGCAATCAGGAATGGATGTAAATCAAAGGACTGTGGGACGCCTCGCGTTGGGCGCTCACGGGAAGACGACAAATGAGGCTGTACAGGGTGATATGGGATGAACAGGTTTTGAAGTGAGGGAAGCTCAGAGCAAAATTAGATTTGAAGAGAGGCTGAGGAAAATGAAGGAGAGTAGATGGGCAGGGAAGGTTTTCAGGTATTTGTATAGAAAAAGCGCCGACACGCAGTGGAGAAAAAGAACTAGGAGGCTCACCAGTAAATATACGGCTAGCAGTGTGGGCGACATGGCAACAAGGAGCATTAAGCGAAAAGTCAGAGAGGCGGAGAGGACTTATTGGATGACAGCGATGGAAAAGAAGCCGGCTCTCAGTGACTACCGAAAGGGAAAAAAACGAAAAAAAGGAGGGAGAGGTTTTATGATAATTCAAGGGGAAGCGCTTTACTGTTTGAAGCAAGGTCGGGTTGCCTTAGAACGCGTAGCTATAAAGCGAGATTCTGTAACGAAGAAGAACAATGTGCATGCTGTGGGGGGAACTAAGGCAACGATGGAACATGTACTGATTGAATGTGGCGATATCCACCCAGATATACGTGTGGGCACGAGTCTACATGAAGCCTTGGGTTTTAGGGACAACAATGGAAAGCTGAACACGTCCGCGATAGAAATAAGTAAGAGACCGGTTAGAGTATTGGTGGCAGAAAAGTAGAGATAAAGGACAAAAATGAAAAATGGGGAAAAATAAGGTCATTCTGCCTTAAGAGGCAGAGAGATGGACCGTGAATTTATATTTTTCTTTGCTATAATAACATAGATTTAATAAATGTAGATAAGGCATTAGGCCAACATAAAAAGAAAGTTTTTTTTCGAGCCTGGTGGCAGACATGTCACCGCCCCGTTATAAAGGGGGCGCTCATAGCACCCATCCATCCATCCCGAATATATTTAGGGGCGAAGCTTCTCATGGCATCACCTCGGCGGTCCTCGGCTGTTCATGCATTCAGAGTAGCCAGTAGGCACTGGATTTCGACCTCCAAGGTAGTGCCGGTGTGAGATGTCTCCTGTGCGTGATTAAACAATAAAAAAAATTCACAACGTACATGTAAAATTAAAGTGAGCTGCGAGTCACCATGACTCTCATCGACCCTTTAGTATAAATGCGCCCGATCTCACGTCGTTGATGATGTACTGCGCAGAATACGCGGAAGATTACCGGTTTACCGACGCACCTCTGAAGCTTCGCCCACTCATCATCAATCACTCCGTGGATATGGTGTCGTCATCTCCAGTTCTCGTCTCGTTTCCGAGAGGGCGCTGTCCTATAGACATGCGTACAATATGGCGGTTGGGGGAAAATACGCTAGATGGCGTTGGCGGTGCAGCTGCTCTCCGATTGCGCGGACCGCCGTACGAGCAGTACGAGTGCGCTTGCCGGGTCGTGCTGCTTGGCGCACCATGGACGACGACCGGTAGTTGAAGTTTGAATAAAATTTCACCCACATTATCGCTTTGATTACTGCTGGGCGAAACCACTGAGATTTCACGGTGTAACCATGATTGCTTCAGTCACCATAACTCTCATCGACCCTTTAGTATAAACGCGCCCGATCTCACGTCGGTGATGATGTACCGGGCAGAATTCACGGAAGATTCACGGTTTACCGATGAACCTCCGCAGCTTCGCCCACTCATCATCATTCACTCCGTGGATATGCTGTGTTTTTTCCGTGAGCCACCCCATGCGGTCACTATTAGTTGAAACATCTCTTTGGAACGAAAACTCTATTTCAGTATTAGCGTCCACATTTTAGTCGCGGTGGAAATCAATTTCGATATGTTTCTCAAAACCTGATGTCGAATTCCCTTCGGAAATGACCCACATAAGGGATGTGGGAAAGGCGCTCTTCCAAATGGCAACGTTAGGCGACATTTTGTTCCAACGGTCCCCACCCCTGCTTCCACCATTTTCACCGTCACAACCCTTGTGGGACAAAATTGCATGACTGCGGCCCTCTAGCTGAAGTGCGCTTGAGACCCCTGTTGTAAAGGAATGGAAACCAGAACCTTGGGTAGCAAAAAACTAGACTTTATGTATATACGTAAACATAGACAAAGGGAATTACTTATTCACAGTAGAACCGTCGCGATAATTTGGTCGAGCAGACAGTTGAGATCTCATCTCGTGCAACGAGAACGCTCGTGAGGAGCCATATTTTGACGCTTTGGTTGTTCATCACCGCTCTCCTCACGGTAAACCATAACATCCCAGCAAGGAATTGGGCCAACTGGAGCTTCGTCTTTTGATGACGATTTTTAGGGGCGAAGCACCTTAAGGCCGAGCCTTGTCGGCGTGCGGCGTTGTCCGTGCTCACAGCACAGCTCTTTGTAAAACAGCTTGTGCCGGCCGTACTACTATGTTTTGCCTTGCCTAAGACAGCCTAAAATACACTAGGGTCTTTAGAATTGCGTACCTATGTATTTTCTAATAAAGAACACACGTCCTGACACTTACATATTAATGTTGTGCATCAGGAATGCGTAGTATTTGCTTTTAGGGGCGAAGCTCCTTAAGCTGTGGGTCGTGCGTCCTCGATGTATGTAGTTGTAGCTAGCCACCTCTCGTTTAGTTATTGGAATGTCCGCTAGATGGCGGTACTTGTATATGATGATATATTTAGGGGCGAAGCTTCTTGTGGCATCACCTCGGCGGTCCTCGGTTGTCCATGCATTCTGAGAAGCCAGTAGGCACTGGATTTCGACCTCCAAGGTAGTGCCTGTGTGAGATGTCTCCTGTGCGTGATTAAGCAATAAAAAACACAGCACATCCACGGAGTGAATGATGATGAGTGGGCGAAGCTGCGGAGGTTATTGGCAAACCATGAATCTTCCGTGAATTCTGCCCGGTACATCATCACCGACGTGAGATCGGGCGCGTTTATACTAAAGGGTCGATGAGAGTTATGGTGACTGAAGCAATCATGGTTACACCGTGAAATCTTCAGTGGTTTCGCCCAGCAGTAATCAAAGCGATAGTGTGTGTGAAATTTTATTCAAACTTCAACGACCGGTCGTCGTCCATGGTGCGCCAAGCAGCACGATCCGGCAAGCGCACTCGTACTGCTCGTACGGCGGTCCGCGCAATCGGAGAGCAGCTGCACCGCCAACGCCATCTAGCGTACCTTCACCCAACCGCCATATTGTACGCATGTCTATAGGAGGAGGAAGAGGAGAAAAGGAAGGACAGGGAGGGCATGTCTATAGGACAGCGCCCTCTCGGAAACGAGACGAGAACTGGAGATGACGACACCATATCCAGGGAGTGAATGATGATGAGTGGGCGAAGCTTCAGAGGTGCGTCGGTAAACCGGTAATCTTCGGCGAATTCTGCGCAGTACATCATCAACGACGTGAGATCGGGCGCATTTATAGTAAAGGGTCGATGAGAGTCATGGCGACTCGCAGCTCACTTTAATTTTACATGTACGTTGTGAATTTTTTTTATTGTTTAATCACGCACAGGAGACATCTCACACAGGCACTACCTTGGAGGTCGAAATCCAGTGCCTACTGGCTGCTCAGAATGCATGGACAACCGAGGACCGCCGAGGTGATGCCATAAGGAGCTTCGCCCCTGAATATATTCATCATATACAAGTACCGCCATCTAGTGGACATTCCAAGAACTAAACGAGAGGTGGCTACCTACAACTACATACATCGAGGACGCACGAGCCACAGCTTCAGGAGCTTCGCCCCTAAAAACCCCATCACCACAGTGGAAAAGTGCCTACGTCGGGCAGTTGAGCGACAACTGTAGAAGCGCCATTCAAAAGAAACCGAATGATTCTCCGTTGTGGCAGCGCTTTCTCTACTTTATCTTATCGCGATAGCAATGATATGGTCAGTCTCGACGGGTTTTTGCTGTCGCCAGTCACCGACATGTCACTTATAAAGTCCAAGTTGATATGATCCCCCCAGCGCATCGTACGTTCTACCCGCGGGCAATAGCGCACGAGCGGGGGGCTACGAACACGGCTGAAGGGGAGATCGAACGAGCTGGCCCATCTCCGTCGCTCGCAGGCCACACGCGATAAGATCCCTCCGCCTGTTAGACCGGCAGTCGAATGCTCCAGCCGAGAGAAAACGCCCCGCCGTCTTTAACGAGCATGAAAAGAATCAGGGGGGGGGGGGGGGTGCGTGAGCAGCAACTGTGAACTTTGATTTTATGGGTGCGGTCGCCTTCGATCTCGCTATCTCGGCAGCCGTCAGCGGGCGGCTCGTGTACCCTTCCTGCGCTCTCAACGCGCAGAGACTGCGAAAAGTGTCGCTGGAGTGGCCGTATTCTCTTACACCAGGGTTTTGTAGAGTTGCATGAGATCGGATCCAGAAGAGTTTGCAGCCAGCCTCACTTCGTATAACATTACAATTTGTTGCTATCGCATTCATTGCTTCACCCTTCCGGTAAACTGACCTTTTTTATGCAAAAAATTTGTTTGGTTCCTAGATACGTTAACAGTAAAATTTCTTATTGTTAATTTTTCATTGATATTATATTTTTGCATCGGCTGCCGCTCTCTGCAAATTACTTCATTTTCAATTAAGTAATTGCTTTTACTTTACGCAAATTACTTAATTACTCTCAACTCCTTGAGACTCTTTCATGTTTCATGATAACGGCTGCGCGATTAAGGAAGCATCGCGCGGGTGACATTCATATTGCTGCTTCGTTTAAAGAGGTCATGAAGCCCCCCCTCGGGCTTGTTGAATAAACACATCCTGAGGAAAGCAGACACGGCTATGAACTTCTCCTAATATTACAGCCGTGCGCGTCGCCTAAAGGCTACAAACAGAGCGCGAAGCTGCTGTTTTCTCAGGTGCCCTCTTTTCAAACACCACAACGCTGATTGCTTATCACGCTTGCCACTCGGCTCTACTCTTTCAGAAGAAGAGGACTTCAGATTGCTTTGTGTGACAGGAACCTCGGAAATCGCCGAGCATCAACGGGCTGACATGGAACTGCTCCGAAGAGTAGGACGTCTAAGTTTCCTTGCGTATTTAAGACAGGATTATCCTCATTCTGCCTCCAAGCTAATGAACTCTTCAAGAGGAAGCTTGAACACAATGAGGAGAAGTTCCTAGTCGTTGTATCGTCAGCCATGAGGCCTGAAATGTTAGAAGCCGGACATGATGAACCGTCGGCGGATCGCCTGGGCGTCAACCGAACAATCGCCTGCATTCATTAAAAATAAAGCTGGCTCAAGTTGCTAGCGTCCGTGCAGCATTGCGTAAAGACATGTCGGGAATGTCAAAGACGCAGCGCACCACCCCTCAAGACGTTCGGCGTTCTCCAGCTATTGCACCCTCCGATGACTTCATTTCAACAGGTTGGAATGGACCTCGGACCGTTTCAAATGTTCGCATCAGGAAAAATGATGGATTATATTTGCGACTTAATATTTGACACAATATGCTGAAACCGGCTCCATTGAGCGAAGAATAGGAATGGATGTTGCAAAGTTTCTTCGACATGGTGCCCCTATCGTCGTGATTACCTATCAGGAGCAGCCTACACATCCGGATTTGATGCAATCCTTAATGACAATGACTAACGCCGGTCATAGGAAAAGCACTGCTTAAGATCCCCAAAATGAACAGGTTGACGGAACACATAGACCGCACCATTACTGACAAGCTGTCGATGTACGTTGACATTGAGGATAAATTGTGAGACGAAATCTTGCGATACGCCACCTTCACCTACAATACGGCCATACAGGAGACCACCGCCGTTTCACCATTTCAGCTGTTCTACGGCCGCACTGTCACTACGACGCCCGACGCCATGTTACCAGTAGATAATGACAATTACGAGCCATCTAAAGTTGACGACTTCCTCTAAAGGGCTGAAGTAGCACGCCAGTTGGCGCGACACTGAATACCTCAACAACGCAAGGACTCAAGCTACTACAAAATGCGCAGCAGAGAAGTTCAGTACCAATCCAGACGATATAGCGTGGATATGGACATCATGACGACGATGCGGGCTCCCAGAAAAAAAAAACACAGCATATCCACGGAGTGAATGATGATGAGTGGGCGAAGCTGCGGAGGTTCATCGGTAAAGCGTGAATCTTCCGTGAATTCTGCCCGGTACATCATCACCGACGTGAGATCGGGCGCGTTTATACTAAAGGGTAGATGAGAGTTATGGTGACTGAAGCAATCATGGTTACACCGTGAAATCTTCAGTGGTTTCGCCCAGCAGTAATCAAAGCGATAGTGTGTGTGAAATTTTATTCAAACTTCAACGACCGGTCGTCGTCCATGGTCCGCCAAGCAGCACGATCCAGGCAAGCGCACTCGTACGGCGGTCCGCGCAATCGGAGAGCAGCTGCACCGCCAACGCCATCTAGCGTACCTTCACCCAACCGCCATATTGTACGCATGTCTATAGGAGGAGGAAGAGGAGAAAAGGAAGGACAGGGAGGGCATGTCTATAGGACAGCGCCCTCTCGGAAACGAGACGAGAACTGGAGATGACGACACCATATCCACGGGAGTGAATGATGATGAGTGGGCGAAGCTTCGGAGGTGCGTCGGTAAACCGGTAATCTTCCGCGAATTCTGCGCAGTTACATCATCAACGACGTGAGATCGGGCGCATTTATACTAAAGGGTCGATGAGAGTCATGGCGACTCACAGCTCACTTTAATTTTACATGTACGTTGTGAATTTTTTTATTGTTTAATCACGCACAGGAGACATCTTACACCGGCCACTACCTTTGGAGGTCAAAATCCAGTGCCTACTGGCTACTCAGAACGCATGCACAACGGAGGACCGCCGAGGTGATGCCATAAGGAGCTTCGCCCCTAAATATATTCATCATATACAAGTACCGCCATCTAGCGGACATTCCAAGAACTAAACGAGAGATGGCTACGTACAACTACATACATCGAGGACGCACGACCCACGGCTTTAGGAGCTTCGCCCCTAAAAATCATAGCATATCCACGGGGTGAATGATGATGAGTGGGCGAAGCTCCGGAGGTTCATGACTCTTCCGTGAAAATTCGCCCATTACATCATCATGAAAGACGTGAGAACCAGTGTGTGCGCTTGGCAGCAGCTTCCCGCACTCGCGCAGCCTCGGGATCTGCCCGCCTGTACGCGCGTTTCCTCGCCGCTTCTCGGGCTCTCACAGTTTCTGGACCCTGCTTCTCGGCGTCGCCGTGCACCTTCTGCTTCGTGGGCTCGAAGGTCGGGCTCCGTTTCCGGCGCCTCCGTGCCTCCTTCGTCGCTCATTGCGCGCTGACTGCCGAGCGAAAGAGGAAGCGCGCCAAGAGCGCCGCGCCACCCAGCGGTCTCCTATCACACTAGAGCACGCAGCGGAGCCGTCTCCTACGCATCGGAATGGAGCGAGCGCCGCAGCGCCATCTAGTGATCAATTCACGTACTGTCACAGCGCAGCGCCATCTAGTGAACATTGTGAGAAGCAGCAGCGCCCATACATCTGAATGGAGCGAGCGCCGCAGCTTTTCATCATATATTCATGATATACAAGTACTCCCATCTAGCGGACATTCCAAGAACTAAACGAGAGGTGGCTACCTACAACTACATACATCGAGGACGCACGACCCATGGCTTAAAGGAGCTTCGCCCCTAAAACTTATTCGTCGGTACTATGGTCCGTAAGGTAATCCGACGACTTAGTGACCTTAACTACCAAGTCATCCCCGATGGACGCGAGCGCTCAAAACGGAAAAAAACTGGTCGAGGTCGTACATGTAGTGCGTATGAAACCATACTACAAGAGACAATGAAAACACTCCCTCCGTAGCACGGATAATTGGGCTAGTTGGTATTGGTTCATCTTTTAACTGAATAAGGGCGCGCACACAGACACGGACACTAAAACAAGAAAATGCACATAAGGCGCTTATGTTGTGTGCATTTTCTTGTTCTAGTGTCCGTGTCTGTGTGCGCGCCCTTATTCAGTTAAAAGCTCCCTCCGTGTTTACTTCCCTCCATCGTGCATCGGGATGATAAGTATTTCGAAGGGGCGCTAATGCCGCAGAGACTGCCTACAACAAGCCCTAGACACCATGAGAGCCACCGAGCCGCTGGGTTAGCGTCCACAGTCTCACGCCTGCTCGCGCTTCTTGTGGCGACCAACTCATGCCTCTCGTGCATGGGCCCTAGACTGGTTTTGACTTGCGCGGCTAGAGAAGAAGAAGACGCGCGTTGTCTGGAAGGCTTCAGCGGACTCCTATATTTTGCATCTTGTTTTAAGGCGATAGCCTCTAATGTCTCATACTAGCGTCCGTCCGTCGCTCCGTTCGTGGCCTGGAACAATGGCAGCTGTGGCCTCTCCCCGTCACACTGACTCAGCAATCCCGTGATGGCACAGCGGCGCATAGCAACAGTTGCGCTGCCACAGCTGTGGCCTCTCCCCCTTGCACTCGCTCATCAATGAAGTGATCACTGAGAGAGTAAAAAAAAAGACATGGCATAATCAGTCCAACAGCCACAGGCTTTCGCCGAACACACTTTGGAATTTACAAAGTGTCCTTCAATTTTACAGGACCCAATTTCGCCCCTAATACACTAGTTTTTGTGTTTACTCTCTTCGAATGCGTTAGAATATGAAACCACGGGTAGAGACGCCTCGGTTTGTGGACTTTAAAAATACATCTTTTATGAACATGAAGTTGTTAGATGTGAAATACTTTGTGATAGGGATGTTTACATTTTCCATTTTGAACAAATTCATTGCAAATGTGGCCGTATTTTGGATGTGGGCACCATGCTTAAACATCCGTGTGTTGAAATTCCCTTGAAAAGTTAATGACTGAAGCTGGCCTCCAGTCTGCGGCGGTGGAAACTGTAAGCTTTCATGCAAAATTGCGAAATATATGTTTGCTGTCTTCGAAATTTGAGAAAATAGGTGGTGAAGTGCATGGAGACGGCCTTTTTCATTTCAAAAATGATAGCCTCGTAGCCGTTCTGACAATTCAGCTTATTTTTTCACCCAGAAGGCGGTTGTGTTTCACCCCATCCACTTGCAGCGCATTCGTCTGAAAGGGTAGACATCAAAATATAGCTTCCTGATTACTTATTGAAATCAAAGGCCTTCAAGACTTCCTGAGTACACGCCTCATAAACGCAAGTCTTTCGTGTTCTCGTGAACGTCGCAGGCCTGTTGCATCAGCCAGTTTTCTTTTTTTTTTTTTCGGTGGTCGTTCGCTTCCCCAACGACGGCACAGTGCCACCCGGACGAATTTTTATACATTGCACTGCCGTTCCAAGTATGCGGAAAGCAAGCAGCTGAGAACGCTGTTTCCTGACAGCTCTAAAAGCACTTGAATAAAGTTTTTCTAATTTATTCCAAAAGTACTGACACAAGTGAACACCCAGCGCAAGCGCGCCCATCGCCTCCCGCCATCTGCAGTCCCCGCCGTCGTTTGCACCAGTCGGCGGCGCCTGGTGGCGGCGCGGCTTATACTCGCGCTACAAAGCTAAGAGAAATGTGCTCTGTACACAGTTGCAAATTAAGAGGAAGAATACTAACTGAGCTAAGCCAAAAAAATATGGGGCCCAAAATAAAGGGGGGGTGACACGCCTACCACATATTTCGCATCCGATGGTAACAACATTCTTCAATGAAGCAAGCACTAAGTCCTAATCGAAATGAATTGAAATTTGAACAGAATAAAGAACATACAGTGCTTCATTACTGTGTGACTTGGTATGCGCGAGCTTTGCTACATAAGCTAGTTCACAAACGAAGCTATTGCGAACTATGCGCCCCAACAGAGCCGCACACATACCTGTACCGTTTAAATGACAACAAAGTATTACGGATTGCATGCACCAAATGTTCGCATGCGTTCCGTCAGAATGCACGCGAACGTTACGAGGTTCATAACTGGTGAATTTTGGAGAGAGGAGTGCGAAACGTAGATCGTTAAACGATATCACTGGGGCGTTTGCTGCGGCAGATCCTTCAGGTTTCCAAACAAAGATCGAAATTATGAGAACGGCGAAAACGTTCCGTCATTTTTAGGTGATTCATTAAAAAATGTGTTTCAGTAGTCGCGTGCCGGGGGAGCATACCGCCTAATTTCGGAGGACCCCCCCCCCCCCCTCTTTATCCCTGCCCGACAGGCGAGGGCGCGATACGGGGTTCGAGGAGACCGCTTCGGGACCGTGGATGGTGCGTATGCGTTTTGGCCTCTTCAGCCGGCGGCGATCCTTTGTTCTTTGTGAAAGCCCAGTGGTTATGTCATCTCGTCGGGGCCCCGGCGTGCGCGCGCTCTTTTCCGCAGTCTTGAAGTCCCGATGCAGCGCCTCGCGACCGTGAAACGCATTTTACGTCAAGCGCAAGGTACCGCGATTTTTAAAATTTTTAGATATGTTGACGACTTCCTCATTTTTATTGGCTGTATTTCCAATCAATTTGTTTTAGAAGCGAGCAAGGCGTTAAGCACGATTCAAAAGTGCCTAGCTCCCCTTCAAGTCACGCATGAGCTGCCAGTGGAAGGGTCTATTCGCTTCCTTGACCTCAGCCTAACCTTTCATGATAGCCACACGTGTTGGTCGTACGAGTCGCGAGCCAACAAACCACTTTTGCCGTACATGTCCGCGCACTCAAAGCTTTTTAAACAAGCCATTGTCAATTTGTGCTTCACGAACGCCATCAGGAAGTCTTGCTGCCACGTAGTGGGCGCAAATTTGGAGCAGCAAATTGAACGTTTGTCAGCTGCAGGATATCCCAAACACATGCCGGTGTCTGTTGCGGAACGGATTTCAAGAGGAGCGCGACCCAGTGGGCAGTTTCCGGCCGCTGATGCTCCGTCCGGACAGACGCCCCAAAGTAGGTGTCGTACCCTACATGCATGGGATTTCTCACAATTTGAAGAAGATTGCCCAGAAGGCAAACGTGAAGCTGGTGTTCTCGGCTCCCAATAAGCTCGGGAAGCTATGCAGGCTCCAAATGCCGTTCCGCCAGAGAAGTGCACTCAGCGGCACCGGAACAAGTTCGTTGAGTGTGCCGAACGTGTGGTATAGAGCCTCCCTCTTTCGTGTGGGAAGCAATGCATTGGGCAAACCGGCCGATGCCTCAATGACCGGCTAAGAGAACACCACAACAATGTAAAAAATGGCACCGGTGGTTTTTTGGCTATCCACTGTCGAGATTGTGGCTGTCTCCCTTCCTTTGCTCTGTGTACAATCGTTTCACGCGGCAGAACGCAGCTAATTCGCGAAGTGACAGAGGCAGAGGCGATAATAAAATTAGGTGATATGTGCGCTAGCTCACCATCACTGGCCCTCACTGATAAAGAGCTTGTATTCCCAAGATCTTCTAACGCGTAACTGTTTGTTTCACTCATTGAATGCATGCGCGGTCTTTTTCGCGTCGCGTCCTTTTGCGCGCATGCGCGATGTATCCTGAGGCAATATATAAGCTGATCCAGTGGCACAATAAATTCAGTTGAAAGTTTGCGCTGTGTTTGTACTTGCCTTCTTTTGTCCGTGTTTTCGTCGCGCAATTACTTTGATGTAATGTTTTTCTCAAATGTTCCTATGTCTGGCAGCTCGGCGCTTCAAGCTGGTTCTTAGTTTGCTTGTTTTGTAGGTGGGCCATTCGCGGCCACTAATCGATATATTTTGTATAACTTGTATTAGCTAAATTGGTGTCCTGCATAATTATGGTACGTACAACTGGTTCTATCCTATGATTGATATCATTGCACTAAATTTCAGGAAATAAACCAGCCATTTGGAGAGTGTCGCCTAGGGTCTCCCTCGCTGCGCGCGTGGGCTCGCCGTCCCTTCGCGGTGATGGTCTGAGCTCGCGTGCGCGGCAGTGCTGACGGTACACGGCGCGACGAGAAAAAACGAAGACGCGGCACCCTGCATGGAGCTCGCAGTGCTCGGACCCGTAGTGGTGTTCGGCGCGTACGGCTAAAAGAAGCGTGGCCGACAGTGTCGGGGGGTCGGTGAAAGGCAAATTAACAAAAAAAAAAGGCCAACCAATAACACCACAGTCTATATATACGATAGCTATGCAGATGGGTAACACAAGCGTTTGCAAAGAACCTTCAAAAGCTGTTTCACTGTTCCGCTATCCGTGTCATTCACTTGCGTAAGAAACACTTCCGCGAAAGTGCGACCAAGTCTCGTCATTCCTTGATAAAATCTATTCCGATGTCCTAACAGTAATATAGACTTGGCTGTCTCCAACATAGCTTGAAGGAGTGCCGGCAGGGCTAGTAGGCATGTCATGAGAAGAGCTAAAGCTGCACGGCTTGAGGCTACGCGGCGTCGATAGACGCGTAGCCCCAAAAGCTTAAGATCAGGGTTTGGCTTATGTATGCTCCTCAGTCATCGTTCCGTAGATTGTTGCATGCGCCCACTCACCAGTTTGAACAATTTGTTGTGTGATGAAGGCTCGCAAAACAGTTGACGGTACTTCTCGCAGTTCATCCCTCTGTAGGCGTCAATGAGGCGGCAAACAGAGATCTTCTGGAGGAAACCAGATAGGTAGGTGATTCGAGCCCCATGGGTTCAGCTTAACATGACGAGGCAAGGCACCGATCTCTCGTTGATTTCCAAATGTCACTGATAGAATGTTCCTTTCATCAGCCGAGAAATGTGGGTGAACTCTCATTGAGTGTTTCCAATTCATATTTAACAATCACTTCATTGATCTCCACTCCACGAATGTCTTGTGGATGCGATAACAAGCGACGATGGTGAGCATTAGAGACCTGGCACAGAACAACTGATCGGCCGCACTGAGACTGAGTGCTCCAGTAATGTGGTGTCTGAAGATCGTGTCCGTCAAAGATGTGCTTACCACAGCCGTAGCTGTGGAACGCAGACTCACAGTAGGTGCCGCTGTATATTCGAAATCATCGGCGCAAATGACGCCTCTTTCTATAACTGCGAAATGTACATCCGCTCGTACGTAAAATGAAGCTTTTGAAGTTTTTAGTGGATGCGTGCCGTATGTGCATTGGAGATGTCATGTCAATACAGAAGAAATTGCTGAAGAAATTGCCAACTGTGGCACATTTTATAACACGTGTTGGAGCACGTGGTCGTTACCTACTTACATGGACTGGTTTTCCCATAATTGGTTTTCGCTAAGATGATAATCCCTCAGGGGTGGGAGCGGTTCGAAATTTTTGCCACTGTCAAGGATTGTAATGTGGTACAATGGCTAATCGTAGTGGATTATATGAGCATATATGAAATCCACGCAGTAAAATAGTGCAGAAGAAAATTTTTTGAAAGCCCGTGACCGGGAATTCGCACCTTCGGTACCTCGTTCCGCGGTGAGACGCGTTAGACCACTCGGCCATAAACGCATAAATCATCCACCATACTAAGAGCCATCAAGTTGCGTGCATCATTTACTGGTGGTGCTACGCAGTTCTCTCAGGTATTTGAGCGCGAAAGAAGCTTGTTCACTATCACTCACGAGACGGCGCGAAGGGCCAAAAGGCACGCTTTAAATGGAGTTGTCCCGCCCGTCTTTCGCCGGAGTGGGACTGCGCGCCTTCGACTCCGTACGCTGACCTATAGGGAGTGCTCGCCGGCGCTGGCGGGCTTATCCGTTAAGGGGCCTCAACAAATGGTTCATACTTTTTTTTAGTGTTGTGCGTTCATTGTAGTTTGCATTGAAGCCATGGACCGCACGACCCTTCCCTCGCTGCAGCGGCCGGGTTTGCTAAACTAGTGAGCTGATATTTGAAAACTGAAAAGCAGCAGGAATATTTGTGTACAGAAAGTTTCAAAACCTGCACGTTAGAAGTGAACGTGTGGATTTTGACGGTGTGCGAGTTTCATTCCGGAAGGCAGCCGCACAGAAAGCTGCAGGTGGCAAACAGAGGCACACATACTATAGAAAACGCAGCGCTGACTGTTACTCTAAGATGGGCCGTGTTTAGGAGCATTCGTCATGCACGCCACCCGCACATCGACTAAACAGCCAGCCCTGCATAGTAATGTGAACGATGTTTGTCTGTTTTGCTGACCAATAAAAAGTGCAGGTGAACAAAATAAAACCGAAGCACTTAACCATATCACCTTTTCTTACTTGGTGTTTTGATTTGAGACTATAAGCCCGTTTACTCAATAAACAAGCATAATCGCTTGCGTATCGATTTTGTTACTTAGGAGTTTGAGCACGCAAACCTCCTCAGTACATAAATATCGGCACCTGCTAACATTGGAGGCACGAACAAATCAGCACTTGCATGATAGAAGCCCTAATGATCAGGCCTCATTGCTTACATTGCTTTATACCTAAAGCAATGGTCATCAGTTGCACTAAGTAATTTTTATGAGATGTTCATTTTTTCTAAAATGCTCATTTCGTCCGCTTGACAGAAGAGCAAAGCAGAGCCTTAGTGATCATCTCGTAAAGACAGCATGGCTCTTCTGAGCTCACACTGTCTCTCTTTTCATGCGCTGCTAGACATTGGGTTAGAGGGAGCTTTTATACGGCTCGGTGAACTTCTATTAGGCATTGGTACGACCGCTTCGAATTTGGAAACAATAGAATTGCGCTCTTAGTGAAGTGATAGGGCTGCCATCTGCACAAAGACCCAGACGTAAAAACTACCCCGAAGAATAAAAAAGGCAGCAGGACAAAGAAGAAATCCTGGACAGCTCTAAAACTCTAACACAAATTTCCCCAAGCGTCGACTGTGTGGAGCAGAGCTTTTTCTTTGTACTACGCTGTCTTTGTTTCGAGCCACAATGAGCCGAATACAATGAGCAATGCCTAATGTTGGACTATTCAAACTGAAAAACGAGCTGCCTTCTCCGGGCGCAGCCGGAAAGAGCTCTCTCATGCGTGATTTCAGTGAGTCAGCAGACACACAGGAGAAGCAATCAGCACAGTTCATTGCAGAGCTGAAAAGAAGTAATGGAAGCCTGTCAGTGCGGTGCCGCACACGCGGCTATTTTCGGTGACCATGGAGTAGTGGATCCACTCGCTTTGCTTTAAAAGGAAGGAGCAAGGACGGCAAGGGTGAAGAAAAGTTATTAAAGTCTGATTCTTATATTTGATTTGATCTCATGTCATTTCATTTTATTTACCCTTAGGGCCATACGGAATTACAGAGGCGAGTGGTTACAAAATAATCGACAAGAAGCATATATAGAATTGAAATGAATTATGCAACAAACAAAAAACACGTTATCATAAAATATTGGCTCTGTAAAGACGAGACTGTTATACAACAGTGTCACGTGCGTTTCTTATTTCACTTTTGCTGTATTCGGTTTACGCCCACAAAGACTGTCAGCAATGCTCAGCGCAAACCGCACCTTCAGTGTTCGAGAAGCTTCACGATTGTAGTAGATCGTTTTGTTGAGATTATGCGCATAACGCGAATATTACAGCGTTATCTTGAACTTACGTGGCCGCCAGCGACAACGCTGGAATATTGGATAACACACGTATAAATGCCGACGCGTGTCACCACTTGTCAGTTTATCGACGGCTGACGCTCCGTTCGCCGCTATCATTGTACAGCGTGCATTGCTTGCTGTAGCTTGAGTTTCCATTTTCCCGGCCGCAAGTTCGGCCAAATAAAGAGTTTCATTTTGGACACGCCGTCTCTGCCTTCGTCAACGTCACGACCACCTGACAATAGTATGCAATCCAAACGTGCGTTTCCTAGTGATACAGTACTAAGTTTGTCGGAAAATACGGTTAAGTGATGAGTAGAGACCGGATTTTAGGCAAATGCCTATTTTGTTCCTTGCGTTCCTATCGTGCCACTTTGATATATGAGCATGAATTAGAGGTTAATAAGGGCTTTTATAGTGTTTTTATAGTGCCTATAAATGCCTATTTTCGGCGTTCGTGCCTGAAAGCCGATAAGCGCCTATAAATGCCTATTTTCAAAATCGGCGCCTATATATAAACACTATTTATGCTCAGATTTCGTTTTCGAGTGCGGTTTGAGACCGTAAGCCATGTTAAAGGGTAACACTGACCTTTCTGAACTCTAAGAGGTTCAACCAAATCCTCTAGTTCAACCAACTTCCGAACAACAACCGCTACGCGGTGGCCACTATACGCGACAGCGCTGACATGGCGCGAGCGGTTGGAGGAGGAGAGGAAAATGACGCAGCCCTCAATGGGGGGCACGTCTCAGCGTCTGCAGGGTAATAGGGAAAGAGGGGAGAAGGAGAGGACAGTGGCGTCCATGGCCGAGGACGCGCCGAGTGGCTTACGGTTGTCCAGTGTCCGGAAGGAATTTAAGAACCGCCCTGAAGACCTGGGTGTGGTGGTGGGAAGGGAAGAGGAGATCCCTCTGTGTAGCCGCGAGAAGATGGAGAACGAATCCCAAACCGTGGAGAGCCGTCAGGGGAAAGGAGGGTGTGGATCAAAGGAAAGAAAAATGTGATGTGCGCGCGGCTTTTGTTTTGTTTTTAATTTACTTTTTAAAGGACCCCTCACCAGGTCACATAAGAAATTGTAGTTAGACACTGGACGTTGTTGCGTGTCCAATGAAGAGCGCTGCAACACGATAATTTTTCAGATAGGTTTGTTACGAGCCACGAAACTATGATGCGAGGAGGCAAGCTTGAAACCGTTGCCACTCGCCCCGTGTAGCCATCGCGAGCCTAATTCCTTCCTTGCCCTCTTCGGGGTCGGTGCCGGAGGATAACATGACGTATACGCATCAACACGTCATGCGCACGAAAGGTCACGTGCGCATGACGTGCCCGAGCCTGCTTGTGCACGTGTGTCATCAATGTTATCTTTTCGGCGTTCTCGGTAGCCTGTTTCTGTGGGATAGATCCCTCAGTGCACGTACGTTTCGAGAGGCTGGCACGGATCATGTATCCTTACCGCTATTCACCGCGTCACACGCTGGAACTGCTGTCAGAGACGATGCGCCAAAAACACTCGAAGCGTTGTCAGAGCTGGCACCGGCACGACTCGGGAACGGCGAAAAGACAAACGCAAGCTAAACGGATGCCGATTAGTGTATGGCATCTCGCTGCAATTCGAAATAAAAATAAATAAATAAATAAAACGCGCTCATATTTCGTTTGTGTGTTTTATTACTTCTTTCAGCTTTCATTCACATTCACCTCATCACTAACAGATTACACAAATTACACATGTCGCCTCGAATAATTCTCGCAATGTCATGTGCTACGTTCTCAATCAGGTCTCGCTTAAAGTTTTCAATATAGCCAGGAAACAGGACATTTTTCGTCTGGTTTTCTGGATGTGGGCAGCATTTAACCAGGACTTGAATAAGAGTGATACGTTGAGCGACGTCTGAGCACCAATGTCTACGTAAAGGAGCGGCGTAAGTGCAGGACCATTCCTTGTTGCACGTCATCCCCTCCGTCTTGGGGCACGCGCCCGCGAGAATCAGGGCAAGCGGCGCTCAGTTTGAAATTTCACGTCTTTCCGCGATGCGTAAGGTTGCAAATCTTGGCAGACATGATCATGAGCGCCCAGTGCATGCATTAATTACACTTGTCAGCTCGAAATTCTCAAACCTGGGGAGGGGCCCTTGAAGGTGTTCATCGACAGAGGAGAAATTGACTCTGCGCGATAAGACTGAGCCAATACGAGGCATGCCTCCCTTCTGGTCTTTTAGCGGTCTGGCTATCTGCTCCTGTGCTGCCTTTCTAAGCCGTGCCGAAAAGAAAGTGACCCAGGAGTGTGTTGATTCGACGGTGGACACTTGGCTCACCATGCTAGACAACAATAGAAAAAAAAGACCGTGTTGTGCGAACCTTGCGGGAAATGCATGGCCAACCATTAGCGCCTTTGTGTTATTTATTTATTTATTTATTTATTTATTTATTTATTTATTTATTTATTTATTTATTTATTTATTTATTTATTAGTGCAATCTACATCGCCCAAGTGGGCATTATTGTAGGGGAGTGAGGAAAAAAAACACAGTTTTACAGTCGAAAATGGCACACATTTGCGCAGTCGAAAATGGCATACATTTGCGCAGCAGCACCTGCGCATTCACAAAAAGCACACATAACAAAAAGCATCGGCTGGAAGATCAACAACACACGCATCCAACTTATTCCATTCACGAATAGTAAAAGGAAAGAAAGAATTAGCAAAGATACCAGTACGTCAGCTGACCTCGCGGATTTTTTTTTTTTTGAGTGATCATTTCTACGTGACACGTAGTGTGGGCTCATCATGTATAAACTCTTGTTAATGCTAATTTTATCAGAAAAGATCGAATGGAAAAAGTTTAATCGCAAGAATTTTCTGCGCTGCTCAAGAGGTTTCCATGCTAAGTTACTTTTAATGCAGGTAACACTGGAGTTAAAATTATAATTGTCGCATACAAAGCGTGCAGCACGGTTTTTTATGCGTTCAAGTTTATAGATTAGAGTTTGACCTGGAGGATCCCACACTGTACAGGCATATTCAAGAATAGGTCGGACATTTCTAACATACAACGCTTCTTTCAGACTTTTTGGGGCAGACTTGAAATTGCGTTTAATGTAGTTTAACACACCGTTGGCTTAGCCAGTTACGTAACCTATATGCTTATTCCAAGATAAATCGGCACACAAGTGTACACCAAGGCATTTAAAACGTTCAACACGGTCATGTTGCGCTCCTGACAAGCTGTAGGATGAGTGAAAAGGTTTGCGTTTTCTGGTAAAACTAAGGAAACAACACTTTTTTACATTCAAACACATCTTCCATTTCTCACAACACCTTAAAACAGTGTCAGGATCACGTTGTAAAGCACAAATATCGTCCATACTGTGTATTGATTTATAAATAACACAATCATCTGCGTACAGCCTCACGTTCGATGTTAGCGTCTCTGACAAATCATTAATATAGACCAGAAAGAGTAAAGGACCCAACACCGAACTCTGTGGCACGCAGGAAGTTACGCTGCTTTATGAAGAAGACGAACCATTTACTGGGACGGACTGTTTTCTAGGAAGTTAAATAATCCCTCTACCAACCAAGAACAGATGCAGGCAGACCTAAAAAGGATAATTTATGTAATAAAAGAGCATGTGGAACGGTGTCAAACGCTTTCTGAAAGTCTAAAAATACCGAATCGACTTGATAACCTTTATCATATGAACTCAAAACATCATGAGAAAATTCGCACAGTTGTGTAACACATGACAGACCAGACCTAAAACCATGCTGAACTGTACAGAAAAAAATATTTGTTTCCAAATGCTCTATAATACCGCTATATATAACGTGTTCAAGAGTTTTACAGCATACGCTGGTCAAGAAAATTGGCCGGTAGTTGGCAACATTATTTTTGTTTCCAGACTTTGGTATTGGCACAACATTTGCTAGCTTCCATTCAGATGTCAGTTTCTGATCTTCAAGCGATTTCGAAAATAAGACGGCTAAAAAGGGCGCTAAAGCTCTTGCACACCTCTTCAATGTTGATTAGAAATGGCATCCGGTCCTGGAGCCGAGTTTGGTTTAACCCATCAAGGACCACGAAAGAACTACTGGTCCGATTTCATTGACATTTTGCTTATTTAATCAACCACAACAGATAACCACACGTGCAAATTTTCATAGAGTTAGGTGTGTTTCTTCAGGAGTTATGATACGGTACTATAAAAAGTACGCTGTGCCTTCGACATAGCAACAGGCAAGGTGACTTGATGCAAGAATGGCGAGTACGCTGGGCCCTTGGGAAACGAATAACAAAGTTATCTTGGCCCATGCAACCTAATCAAGGACCAGTGCTTTAGGGAAAGCGTATACGTCACGCTTTTCGCCACACCATTTCGATGTACTTTGGCAAAATTCAACTGTTTTGCCGGCTTCTTGTGAAAATGTCCGCATGGATAGAGGGTAATAGCAAGCACAGTGGAATCTGGAGAGCTTTCATACTTCTCTTGGGTATAACAAGGCGCAGTCAGTGTTTTGCTGTTATGCGACTAAAGGACAATAGTCAACGCGTAGAGGGTCTGCTAAAACCTACAATGTGGTAGCAGACCCTTTATGCATTGTGTGCGGCTATTTCGATCATCTGGGTAAATAGGGGCTGGTACCACTTTTTCTCAGGGATGAAAATTTTCTAGTCATTCGCAGCTTGATCGTAGAGCTCAAACCCCCCTCATGGCATTGTTACTGCGGATGAAGAAGGAGGACAGTGGCACTACGTTCTTTTTTTCGGTGAATGGCCACCACGATACAGAGCATAGTGACTCCATTGTGTAGTCTTTCGTCAGCATAGCAATTATGCTGTTGTCTTCGCAATTTTCGAAACAAGCTGCTTTCCCGAGTCAGAACAGAAGTTATCTTACCCACGTTCCTTTCGTTCCATGTTTTTTTTTATCGTTAGCAGAGAGCATCCATTCGTACCTTCGTCATTCCCCTCCTCCTCCTAAGTTCCCATGTAGGGGTCAGAATCGCCAATTAAAACATCAAGAGGCTTTCGTATATTCACAGCGACATCTTTCGCAGCTTCATGAGTCGGAGATAACCGAAAAAAAACGGCATTCATAACAAAAAACGCCCGTGGAATCTATGATGCAACGCACAACAAGGGTTACATGTATGCTCCCACAAAATCCCTGTCTACTAAATAAAGTACAGCAACATTTGATTACTCCTCACAGCAAAACTATGAACTCTATAGGCTTCTCGAGCTTTGCAGGGATTGAATTGCTCTTCCTGAAGCAGAAGCAGTCAGTTTTTTCAACATATAAAATGTAAAACTTCAAATTAATTTAGAAAAAGTAGTACTGACCACGTGCGTTTAACAGGCTCTCATTTTCCTAAAGTTTAACGACTCATAAAACAGAGAAAACATAACCGAGTCAATATTCCTAATTAGGATTTTCTTGCTGCAACCTTTGGCATCAAAATTGTATTGAGCAAGATCAGAATATTCTGTTTTGTATTTTCTATGCCCGAAAAAGGAAGTGTACTTTTTTAAGTACAGTGGGCCCTAATGGGTTAAGTCGTTCGAGCAGAGCGCACACACCACTAGCGGAGATAACAATGCTATCCATAGGTTCAAATCCCTGGGTGGTCGTATATGGCATTTCACCTTGAAATGGTTCGGAAAACACAGATTGAAAATATCGGTTTAAGCAGGCTGCCTTCTCTGCATCTTCCGAAAAGGTTGTTTCACCATCAGTTATGTCCGGAATGCCAACAGAGTCCATCTTATTCGCATATTTCCATACCTCCTTGGGATTAGTAATCAGCTTTCTTTCCAGGGAAACAAGAAAGCTATCTTTCACTTCTCCTAATTGATTCTTTTAACAGTCGACTTAACTCAGCGAGTTTTTCTTGAACATCAACAGTTATTCATGAACGGAAACGCTTGAAAGTGCGATTTTTTATTAATTAACTTCCTTAGGCTTGCGGTAATCCAAGGCTTATCAGCTCTCCGTTATCCGGAAATACATGACTGCTGACAAAACTAGCAAGCTCGGTTTTACAGAGTTCCCAAGGACTGGTGATATTCATGATCGAAGAACACTCTTGGAACTCAGTCAAAAACGAAGTAAGATTGGATGATATCGCTTCATAGTCACCGTTTTATATAAAAATAAATTGTTCGTGGTGACATTCTCTTTAACTTTAGGTTTGGGCAAACCAAACTACCAACAACTACCTCATGATCACTAATCGCAGTCATCGTTGTAACTGACCTTATGAAGGTGGGATGATTACAAAAAACAAGATCTAGTATGTTAGCACATAGCCCACTGCACCTTGTGGGAGAAGCAACGAACTGATGTAATGCGTGTTCCCTAATGAGCTTCTCAAGTGCCAAGTACGGGCCGGACCGCGAGCGCAAGACGGGAGCATGACTTATCCAGTCAACATCGGGAAGGTTAAAATTGCCTCCTAGTAAAATATATTCAATTCCTAACGTAGCCAGTGCTTCAGACAAAGCTTCCAATGGCTGCGCATTGTTGTAGTTAGGCGGCCGATAAAAACAGCCCACCGCAACGTGTTGCGCTTGTGACAGCTCAATTTCACACCACACGGTTTCGTACTGAAGGCTGGTAAGTGATACAGACACGCTTTTTAATCTGTTATTGACCAACATGAACTCTCCCCCGCCGCGCGCATCGCGATCTTTGCGATAGACGTTCATATGTGAAGGAATCACTTCTGGGTTGTAAATACTGCCGTCGAGCCACGACTCGGTGCCTAAAATTATATCGGCATTCGTAGTAGCTACAAGGTCTGAAAACGCATCCATCTTATTTCGTATGCTCCGACAGTTTACAACGACAAAGACCACTTCCGGCTGATCATGCCCTTGGCATCGAACGGAAGGCTTTGATTGTTATTGTAACGGTTCTACGTCATTACTGGAAGAATTGTACATACATCTTTGGGCCCCCCATAATGAGCTTATCGAAGCGAAGCCTCTTTGGCAAATGCGACCAGTTTTCTTCTTTCCAAACGAACTTTGCTTGAGTAATGCTCGTTAATGACAGAGTGGTTCCTCTTAGCTTGTGTGCCCTCGCAAGTATATGTTTCTTTTCTTTGAAGGAACGAAATCATAAACAATAACATTTATTTTGCTTCCTGTCGTAGGTACAGGTAGCGCACGCCGTTCCTTGAAATTATTTGATTTTATGTAAAAATTGATTGTGCCTATATTTACGATTTTGGAGGCCTAAAACGGTGTTTTACTTGTCTATTTCTGGCGCCTAGAACGCGCTTTTTTAGTGCCTAAAAATCCGGCCTCTAGTGATCAGCTACGATGTCTTTGGGTAGGCGGTTCCAATGTACTGATGTACGATGCATCAATGGTCGATAAAAACACTGCGAGTTACAAAATGCGGTGCGAACCAAATTACAGTGGTCAATGCGACGGGACATCTACTGAGGTTTAAGAATTAGTTGTCCATGTAAGGTTGGGATGATGGAATAAGGTGTGCAATGTGACCAAACTGTATATTTTCTGACGGGACGCAAGAGAGGGCAGACCTAGGCTGGATTTCATTGACGTTATACTGGCAGTGCGATTATAGCAAGAAGGTATGAACGCCGCGGAGTTATTCTGTACAAGTTGAAGCAAAGAAACCCAGGTTGTCGCGCTAAGGATACCGCGCAGGCGAGGCATATTCAAGTATAGGTAACGTATCAATGTTTTATGTAAGAGTAGTTTTAGTGAAGGTGGTGCTTTTGAAAAGTTACGACGTGTGTAGCCTAACATGCCATCGGCATTATTAGTAAAGCATTCAGTGTGAAGGTGCACCAGATACGTTCGACGTAATAAAAATACCCAAATATTTATAAGAGTTGACCGTATCGAGCGGCACGTTGTTAAAATAATGTTAATGGGGTGTAAGCAGTGCAATTTACGCACATTACATTACATTTACCAATATTCAAATCTATTCGCCACGTGCTACACCGAGCTGCTGTGATGTTGAGACCAGATTCTAGGCATAAAGTGTCTTCTATATTTGGTTATCTTATGAGAAATGACGCAATAGTCTGCAAAAAGATGAACACAAGTATATTGCAAATGAGCTCTGCGGAATCCCGCAAGGTGGCGGAAGGGTTAAGAAAGGGAAAATAGACAACCACCCGTTTGTTGCACGAAGCCACAAGGAAATCCGTACGAATTTACCAGAAAGAAAAGCTTCTTAGTTGCCGATAAATTCACCCTGTCCGGGGTTCACCCCGAAAACGCGTTGGTCCCGGGTTCTAACCCCGGCCCAGGACGAATTTTTCCGCAACTAAAAAGTTTTCTTTCTGAGACATCATATATATATATATATATATATATATATATATATATATATATATATATATATATATATATATATATCAAGAGCGAGAGAGAGAAGAAAGAAGGAGGTGAAGAACAGCCGGCCCAGCGTACGGGCGTTGTCTCTCGTCTCTTCATATTCCTTACAATGGCGCAGTCTACGAAACCTGAACCGTCCGGCTGAAGCCATCTGCCTTCGTGGCTCATCGGCAGCGGGGTTTCTCCATCTAAGGAACACCGTCCACGCTTCCTCGCTCATGGGCACGACGACCCTACGACTGCCGGTAGGACCTACGCCCCCATTCGAGGATGGCGTCCAAGCCTCCTCGATGGCCAAAAGGCAGGTGTACCCCGCCGTCGTCAAGACAGCGTTCAGCTTCCTGATGCCCGGGAACGCTGTCCACGCTTCCCGTGGCGACAAACTCTCGCTCAGGACTTCGTCGGCCCCTGATATGCAGATGGGCGCTGTTCAAGCTCCTTTTGAGAAGGTTCCCGCCGCAGTGAGCAAAGTCACCATCTCGTCCTCCTCGGACGTCGCCGTTGGCTCCACGTGCAGGTTACCTGAAAGCCCCACTGAGCTATCCCGTACCATCTCGCGACTCCGCGTCACGGTCAGCGCCTTGACAGCGTCGAGCTCTGCGCTGCTTCCTGCGATAGTGCCGGCACTGAGCGCCATCAACGTGCCACGCGCGTTTCTTTCACTGTATTCGGTTTCCGCCCACAAAGACTATCAGCAGTACTCGGCGCAGACCGCGCCTTATTGTTCCAGAAGCTTCTCGCTTGTAGTAGATCGTTCTGTTAAGATTGCACGCAAGACGCTAACACTAAAGATTATTTCAGAGCTTGCGCGACGACTAGTGATAAGGCTAGAATGTTCGACGCGTGCGTTATAAAAGCCGGCGCGTTCCAGCGATGTACAGTTGATCGACGGCCGACGCTCCGTTCGCCGCTATCTGTGCCAGTGTGCATAGCTGTAATCTGACTTTACGTTTCACGGCCACAAGTTCGGCCAAATAAACAGTTTCTTCTTTGACCCGCCGACTGTTGCCTTCGTCGACGTCACGACCACGTGACACGTCACGACCACGTCACGACCTCACGACCACGTGTGAGGCGGCCACATCCATGCTGGATGTGGCCGCCTCACACGACCTTGAGGCCACCTCACCCGAGCAGCGCAGAGAGTTCCGGTGTACCCTCGCGCAGCTCTTCCACCAACTGGGCGGCTTCGCGTTGTCACTATCTGGATTTTCGCCGGCCATCCCAACATCGCCGGCAGCCTGCGAGTTGACGGAGTTCCACGGCTTTGAGAAGGAC
Source organism: Rhipicephalus appendiculatus (assembly GCA_030522465.1). NCBI lineage: Eukaryota > Metazoa > Arthropoda > Arachnida > Ixodida > Ixodidae > Rhipicephalus > Rhipicephalus appendiculatus. Next base: position 743,558 of record JALIZH010008310.1, on the reverse strand, counting down.
GCCGTCAACTTGGTGGCGACCGCGAACGCTATCGGAGCTCGCGAGTTCTGGATGGACCAGCAGAAGTGGTGTGTGGCCATACACCACCTTATAATAATAATATAATATCTGGGGTTTTACGTCCCAAAACCACGATATGATTATGAGAGACGCCGCAGTGGAGGGCTCCGGAAATTTTGACCATCTGGTGTTCTTTAACGTGCACTGACATCGCACAGTACACGGGCCTCTACCATTTCGCCTCCATCGAAATGCGACCGCCGCGGCCGGGATCGAACCCGCGACCTTTGGGTCAGCAGCCGAGCACCCTAGCCACTGTTCCACCGAGGCAGACCATACACCACCTTCGAAATTGTGATGCGGCGTGGCACAGGTACGAAGGCGTGAGGCAGCAGTCCTGGGCGGAGTGGAGCAATAAGCTCATAGCTGTCTTTGGCCCGATTGACTACCACCACGCTGCTACCACCCAGTCTAACCTGACCGCAACCGACGATGGAGCTCGGGAGGGGCACCACCTCGAGGCTGCAACTGTGCATTGCAGCTCACCTGTAGAGAGCGTCACAACTTGCCCTGGGACACGCACACAACTGAGACCTTGCTCACGATTTCAGGTCTCGGACTCGGCGTCGGTAACCAACACCACAACTCCTGTGACAGACGCCGAGACCACATCTCGTTTGCAGCCGTTGGAGAAGCAATGCCGGAGCTCACCATCGGATGATCACATCCCTGCGACCTCTTTGCAACAGCGACAGTCACAGGAGCGGCCCCCCTCTTCACGCGACGCCACACCGGCAGCCTGACCTGTCTGCGCATTCTGGGAAAGAGGTCCTGGCCGTTGCAAAGCATGGTCCTCGGCTTTCAACGCAGTCATTGGCCGTGTGTGCGTGTGAGCCCGTGCACGACAACAACCAGTCCATTCAGACTGCCACTGAATGCCACATGGACAGTAACGAAGTGGTTTTTTTGCACAGGATCCGTCACTGCTCGACCGGGCGTCGACAAGTTCAGTGGGAGGGGCAGCGAGATCGAGATGCCTTTGGACAACCGTAACACTCTTCGCGCAGGGTGCAGACATGTCCGACCTCGCTCGCATCCTTCGTCCCGCCATTAAGTACCGACTCAAGACGCACAACCGGAACGGGACAAAGTACGTCATAGTGCCACCGCAAATGGCATGCGGCCAGCGCAAACGTGCGACCACAATACATTCAGCGCCATCAACCCGAGTCATCGTCATCAGTAGTATTGCAAGCCAGACTACAGCGCGTCCGAGACCTGCGACCGCCACGTCATAGCCAGTGTCGGCCGCCGGAATTATATTTGGCAGGCATCCAAGTGAAATTCCAGCATTGCCGAGCCCGGCCACTCCGAAATAGCCAGTGCCGTCTACCAGACATACGTACGGCAGATGAACGAGCGAAGTGGCGGCGTCGCCGCGACCGACCACCGCGATGCAGCCAGTATCGCCCACCAGAAACATTGTGGACAGCTCCGCCGACAATGCTTGCAGTCATGGCCGAGTGTGATGACGAAGAACGACACCAGCGCTCTGGCGCGCAGGCAGCAAGAGCGAGAGAGAGAAGGGAGAAGGAGAAGGAGATTATATTTTATTCCATTTGTTATTTCAGTTACTTATTTATTTTTAACTTTCAATTCAAGTTATATACAAAAGAAATATAGTGTCTGATCTGAATCGGTGAAAAACAATTATTGCACACTTTCTGATTATATATGGGGTTCTTTTGGTTGTGAGCACAACATCAAAATTCATAAAATCGAAAAGTCTTAACTTCTTCATATAGTGATCTCTTGGCCGATCCCCGCGGAGTGGGTATGAGCCGTACCAAAGGGAACAACAACAACAACAACAGCCGGCCCAGCGCACGGGAGTTGTCTCTCGTCTCTTCCTTATGCCTTACAATATATATTAGTATATATATATATATATATATATATATAGTCACGGAAAAGAAGGAGCACACTAACGAAAATTGAATATGTTTTACTGGTTAACATTTCGGCCGTGGCACGGCCGAAACGTTAACGTGTGCTCCTTTATTTCTTGACTATATGTGCACCGGGCCCACAGAACGTTCTTTTGGATCACATATATATATATATATATATATATATATATATATATATATATATATATATATATATATATATATATATATATATATATATATATTGTAATGACGAAGAGTGGCACAGAAGCTCGGGAGCTAGAGCGAAGCGGAAGAAGACGACGACGGAATAGTACAGCCTGCACGCAGTAAGGGTGCTGTCTCTGTGTCGTTCTTTTACAATGGCACAGTCGCCGAAAGGCTTTGGCGAACCGGAGCTGTTACTTCGACGTGACACGTCTTACTGAGGAACGCCGTGCTAGAGATGTGCACGGGCCGCAATTTCGCGGCCCGGCCCGGCCCGGGCCCGATGCTTACCGGAGGCGGGCCAGCCCGACCCGATGACGTATAGAGCACGGGCCGCTCAGGCCCGGCCCGGCGTGTCATACCCAAGGCCCGGCCCTGCCGGGCCCGACTCGATCAACGACGCAATAAAGCACATGGCAACAGAAAAATGAAAATGTATTTATTAGGAAAAAAGCGTGCCGTCCTTCCCTGTAGCTTCTTTTTTTTTAATTGTTGATAAAAGTCGAGACCGCCTGAGTGCAAAACCATTCAAACAAAAGGTTGTCCATGGATTCGGGCTTCAATCGAGTGCGTCGTTCCTGCATTATGTATCCTGCAGCACTGAAGTTGCGCTCGCTGCTGGCGCTTGTCGCTGGAAACGCCAAGATCTTTCTTGCAAGTTTGGCAAGTTTCGAATAGTTGTTTTCTTTCCCTTTCCAAAACTCAAGAAGTTCTGATTCAGAGCACGCGCTTAGTGATTCTACGCACGTACTCGCTAACTTCATCCCGGTTATGCGAGCCGTCATCAATGTCGCACCACTCGCTGAATGGTTCCAGGTGCTGAATTTTCGCAGGACGCTCTGTAGACGCATGGTGTTGGAAATTGAAATGCTTCCATCAACTGCTTTGCGGACCAGGCCCGAGCCCGATCCGATAAATAAACAAGGAAGCCCGAGCCCGGCCAGGGCACGAGGTGAAAAGCCGTCGGACTGCCCTAGCCCGGCCCGCGGGCCGGGCCGGGCTCGGGCTTTTGGGCTACCCGAAGCCCGTCCACACCTCAACGACGTGCCCCTTCCTCGCTGATGGATCCTGCACGGCGACCGCCTCGGCAAGTATCTATCCCACCACCAGCGGACGGCGTCCAGGCCTCCATTGTGGTTCCGAGGAACTTGTCCGGTGACGCGATACCTCCCGCCAAGCATGCGCACGGGCTTCTCTCACCTAGGGAAGGCGTAGATGCCTCCTCGGCACCTGTCAATCTCTCGGCGCTTCAAGCACCGTCCGTGGACGGCGTCCAGGCCTCCTCGGCGCAGCAACCTCGATTCATCGACGCCGCGATACCACTTCAAGACACAACACACGGGTTCCGCTTGCCTAGGAAGGCCGTTGACGTTCCCAATGGCATGGATCCCGTGTCCAGGAGTCTGACCAAATCTGGGATCCCAAGGGACGCCGTGCACGGGTCCTTGGCAATGCACTCTACCACAATGAGCAGCGGAGTCGCTATGCCCTCCACAGATGCTGGCCTTGGCTTTTCATGCGGATCACCCGACAGTGATCAGCCTAGAATAGAACAGCCTGCCCGCAGTAAGGGTGCTGTCTCTGTGTCGTTCTTTTACAATATATATATATATATATATATATATATATATATATATATATGAGGTGGGAGGGTCCAATTCTCCAAAAGCTCAGCGCCGCCACACCCCCCCCCCCCCCCCCCCCGGTAGCTTCGCGGCTTACTAGTCCTCGCGCAGCTATGTGGGCTGACTCGTTGATATTGGGTGGGGCTCTCTGAATGCGTTCCACGTGACTCCATATCCTTGTCCCGAAGGATCCGCAAAGCCAGTTCCGAGATGGTGCCCTTGGCAAATGCTCTGACCACCGATCTCGAGTCGCTGTAAGTTGTGGACCTCCTGGACCTCCTGTTGTCCAGCAAGGCGAACGCAATCGCCGCTTGCTCGGCTGCTTCAGCCACCGTCGTCCGGACCGTCGTCGACTTTTTGATTCTGCCCTCATGGTTGATGCTCACTGTCACATACGCCTTCCCCCCGGGATACCAGGCCGCATTAACAAAGCAACAGCCCATGGCGTGTTAGTGAGCTCTTTCTAGAGGAGCCTTTGCCTTGGCTCGTCTCCTATTCTCGTCACACATCCACATATTACTGGTGCTCCGTAAAGACATCGCCGCACTGCGCCAAAGCAGTGGCCCCTTCACTTTATAGGTGCGAAGCACATTAGGGGCTCAGCTTGTCGGCGTCTCCTGTCATCGCGGTGTGTCATATTGTCACGGTCCATCAAAAAGTTCACGTGAAGACTTCTCCTATCACGGCATCATGGCGACACAAGGCCGACAAAATTGTGACGCAGTCATGACGTGATCATGACGTTGCGAAGCACCTTAGGGTATCGGCTTGTCGGCGTCTAATGTCCTCGCTGTGTGTCATGTAGTCACGGTCCATCATAAAGTTGACTTCACGTGAAGACTTCACCCTATCATGGCATCAAGGTCGACAAAATTGTGACGCAATCATGATGTGATCATGACGTGGCGAAGCACCTTAGGGTCTCGGCTTGTGAACGTTTAATGTCGTCGCTGTGTGTCATGTAGTCACTGTTCATCATTCAAACTGGTATGCGCCACAGAAATTGGGTAAATACCACTACTCGCCGCCGGTCGACTAAAAATGAAGAAGGCAACTGTTAGGCCAACAAATGGCTGATGACGGTAGTGGAGCTGTAGCACCATACCTTACATGCCGTAGGGAACTGACACCAAGTATGCAAGGAAGGAGAAGAACACTGCATGCTCCGCTTCTACCCAGGTTTCACGTTAGTGGAGCTGAAACACTCTTCCCTACATGCCTCGCTCCTCCCCAGTTTTTATTTTTATTTAATTAGCTTCACCTCCATCACACTTCGGCATTGCTGCAATGTTGCCTGTCGGATTCTGCTACGGCCACAAACGGATGGACTCGCGAAAGCGTTGGTTCGAAACAACAGACGCGGCTAGGGTGGAGGCTTCAATTATTGCTGTTACAAACGTGCAGTTTAAGCAGAAAGTCACAAAAATCGCACGCCGAAGAGTTTCAGCGTTTGAAATGTCAGACGTTCTTATACATTGATGTCCATAGGACTTGTGACGGTGCGGAGAAAGCGTCATAATTTTCAAGCATGTGCGAAAAATCTGCATTAGACTGTATTTTTTTTTCATGCAACCCGTTTATAACAATTATCGGGTACTACAAAGAATTCTCATTACGCTTGAATATTGTAATAAGTGGGTTCGGCTGCATATATATATATATATATATATATATATATATATATATATATATATATATATATATATATATATATATATATATATATATATATATACACGCTTCTAATAAACTGTTTATTTGTGACGTTTCGATGGGAGACCGATCTTCATCAAGGTACTTCGTCTTGATGAAGATCGGTCTCCGATCGAAACGTCCCAAATAAACAGTTTTGTAGAAGCGTATATATATTTTTCCTATTTGTTCTACGGCAACCAAAGCCAGACTCTTCATAATCTATATATAAAAATTGGGGGGACCCTTAAGCTTCGCCTTTAAGAGTTGAACGCGATAGCGATATCCCGTCCCTACTGCGTACTTCAATCACTTAGTGCATACTATGTAATGGGTAGTATGGTTTAAACCAGGAGAAATTATGCGCGGCAAATGTGGGAAATGTTTTCGAACTTGCTATGCACCCACTACGAGGTGTTAAGGGAATATGCGCAGTAAGGTGTGTGCCATTTGTAATGGGTGGCTGGCTTTAAACTATGGAATCGTTATGACATATTCTGACGCCCGATGGCAATGTACGCTTGTACCACGCAATATTCCTGGGATATTACATGTTATATTGCGACGCCTATATAAAGGACGCTTGCGTTTGCGAAGCATGGAAGTTATTTTCACTGCATTTCCAAGCAGAGGAAGTTATTTTCACAGTATTTCCAAGTAGAGGCATGGCTGTGTGGTAGAACACCTGCTTGCCACGCAGACGAGCCGCGTTAGATCCTCAGTCAGACCCGAAAATTTTTATTATTTATTTTATTTGCATCTTTCTGGATTTTTCGGGCACGGACAAGATGATGATTTTTCGCTCACAACCAACGACGCCGACGCTGGAATTTCTGCGATACGAGCTCTTTAACGCTATCGCGTTAATATATATAGTAGGGTATAGTCAGGGGGGGGGGGGTGCTTATGAGGCATCAGCCCCCCCCCCCCCCCCCCCCGAAATGTTTTCGTACTGTGACGTGTCACCGACCACAAGAGCTACCTGCGCCGGAAATCATGCTGGATTTTTTTTTCTAGAATTCCTTTTCGCAATCAGAAAAAAAAAAACTTCATTGTGAACATTGCTTACTCCTGGCGGCCGTGCATCTGGCTACGCAGCGCATCCAGCCGCCAGAAATACCTTTGCAAACACAGACGTAGTGCCATGGATTGCTATTTGAGCCGTGCTACCGCGAAGCAATAACTATTGTTTGCTAGCCGGATGCTCTGGATTCAGATATTTAGCAGGGGCCTCAAACTCACCGCAGATAGCAGGTCGCAGTCCCGAAAATTAGTGCCACAAGGGCCGGGACAGTGAAGACGGTGAAAGTGAGGGGGGGGGGGGGGCGGAGAGAGTATCAATCAAAATGTCACCAAACGTTGCCACTTGAAACAATACAGAACGCCTTTCCCGTATCCCATATGGGTCATTTGTGAAGAGTAGTTGACGTCAGGTAACGAAAGACGTATGGATACTGATTTTCACAATAACTGAAATCTCGACGCCGAATCGGAGTTTCGTTCCACGATGATGTTGCAGCTTATCGTGAGTGCATGGGGTACCACACACACGCACACACGCACGCACGCACGCACGCACGCGCATCGCATAGAAGCTGAACGTGGAAGTTGCCTTGCCCGGTAGCGCCACAACACACAGCCTAGTAGAAGCAGCAATTTGGGACTGGCAGCGCATATTTGGGGGGGTCGCGCGTACTTTGCAACACCGTAAAAGCGATTACGGCGGCAGCCAGGGGACGTTTGCTGAAAAGGTGCACAAAATGGTGACAATTGAGCACGTCGATGTGTTCTGCGAGCGTCTAATAATCTTGGCACCCCTGATGGCTGACGCCGGCTACGCTGAGGCAACAGGTATGAGTCCCGTCGCATGAATTGCCCGCAGAACTGCGCCCTCTCGGGAAAAACAACCCCATCCAACGCAAGAAGACTCGCAAGCACTCTGCGGGACTGCTAAATTTCTTGGCTCGCTTTCTTGACATCAAGGTTGCGCGGTCATTGAATTCCAGCTTTTAACTTAACAGCGTTAAGAAGCTCGTTTGACAGGAATTTCGATGTCGGCGTCGTTTTTTTGGTTGGGAGCGCAAAATCAGCATAGGTGCAAAGGACCCACGCAAAATTCGAGGTAGATGCAAAGGACCCACGGGCGTGCCTTCCGTGTTCTTTCGCGCCGCCTGCGTGGATATAAGAGCCGGCGCGCGTCCGCACTTCGACTTTCTTTGCGGAACGCTTTAGGTGTCGCCCGAGAAGCGGAGCTAGGTTAGCGATTGGGAAGGCGATACGAACATGGTCCGATTACGCTTTCGCGTTTTACTCTTGAAATCGAAGCTCAAGTCCTCATAGGGTGTCGGAACGCAATGTTTTTTCGTTGCGGTTTTAGTTTCGTTCTACCGCAAAAGTTCCGTTCCGTTTCTGTTGCGGAACGAAAAAAAAATGTTCCCTAACGGTTCGTAGCGTTATTTAATTGTATGCAAAAAATTGAAGTTAGAGTAACGATAAAAATATTGGATTTGTCGTATAGTTACTCACTCCTCTTAAAGGGCCCGTCAACAACCCCGAGGTCCAAAAATTGTTATAGAGAGAAATATGTGCACTTTTGCTATGTGAATCTGCTGCCGCAAGAATTTTGCGAATACGCGCAATAATAAGGAAGTTACAGGGGTTAGAACATCCGTTTCAGCTGGTTTCAAATTTTCGCGCGGCCTCGCCCCCCCTTCTCCGCTGTAGAAATGGGGAGGCGTAGCCCGTCGTCGTGACTCCGCCCACTTCGGCAAGCGTGTCACGACGTCAGTGATACGTCATCGGCGCGCAGCCAAAGACCGAGCAGGGCTTCCCCCCCCCCCCCCCATGAGCACGTGTCAGCGGCGCAGGGAGGAAGCGCGATGGGAAGAGACGACCCTTTCCCTTGCGGTAAAGTAGCGAGACGCCTCTTTATCTCGGAGGCTTTCGTTCTGGCAATGGAAAACCAGCCCTGCCCAGATGGCGCGTCGAAAACGCACACGTGGCGCCCCCAAACGAGTTGGCTGAAAAATGCCTAGTAGGACAGGGTTTCTGGGCCACGTTTAAGCGCATACGGAACGTTGCGCGACATGTTATCGGCTTTGTCTGCTTTTGTGCCGTGTGCGTTTTTTCTGCGAAATTTACCGCCCAGAACATCGAGTTTATGCGCATTGTCGAAGGCAACAGATCGGGAGCTGCGACTGGAGAGCGAACGAGCAGTGATGCCACCGGTTTTCTTGCAGTACGGCATCGGCAGTGTCGTGTTCACGGAAGGGTGCTTTTTCGACAGCGCGCTGCCGAAAGGACGCAAGCTCTGCACGGTAAACTATGTTTACTCTGTCGAGGAAACTGTGTGTGGTATCAACTCACATTCCCAAACTTCAGCCAAATGCCACTCGCAAGTCGAACAAGCATCGTATACACGACGGGAAAGTACAGGTAAGTGTTTGTTGGAATTGCGCATGCAAAAGCTCGACCCATTCGGCTGTCTGCACGTTATGTTGCCGCTTTAAATGATGATTATCTCAACATAACTGAGGATCCGTTCGGCGAAGTGGCAGCTCATTTGAGCGAATATATCACTTATGTTATCGGCAGCTACAGCTGTCGTGTCGTGTTAACACGCAGGTGAGATGCCGTTTCTTTTCGCGCTTTTGTTTTCGATGTTTTGAACAGTGCTTAGAGCAGAAAACTCGTGCATAATCGGTAGTTAAAGTTTTTGTAGTTCGTCAACTCACAGGTGAGTCTCGTTCGTATCGCGCATTTCTTCGCGGTGTTACGAACAGTGTATGAGTACTAAAAGCAGATCAGTCTTACACAACCAGTAGTTACAGTTCTCGTAGCGTGTTAACGCGCAGGTAAGAAGCCGTTTTGCTTCGCGATTTTATTTGCGGTGTTTTAAACAGTATCCTCCTAATCAATCTTCATTTCACTTCCTTTGTAGATGACAGCGAAGCGCGAGGTTTCCGCGTCAACCTGCACTTGCAAGGCCGGCGTGAGTGGAAATGCGCACACGTTGCAGCGGTCGTACTTTGGGTAAACGATGCCGACTCGCCGTCGTCAACAGAATGATTACAAGCTTGGGGTCGGCCGTCATCTAAACCTGACACGTCAGTAAAGGAGCCCGTTGAGGAACATTTTGGAGGTAGGCATAAGAGGTATCCGAGCCATGTGTTCATAAGATACTGTGTGCGCGAAAAGTGAATTGCTTTGCCCACGTGATTTTTTCAGTACTTTCTTCTTGCTTGCATGTTTAGAACTATGTACGTGGCAATTTATTGAAATAAAATGCGCGATTCTCAACGCGATTCTACATACCTAAGCTGTTACGTGCTTGCTAAGTAAAAGTTTTGTTGTGTTTTACAGATCCAGCGTTGCCGCCGCTCTTTCTCGTACGGCCTCGACGGGAATGATTAAAAGATTATGTTTGAGTGGTATCATTCTTCTGTGTGGCACTTGTACACGCAACAGTACCTTCGGTCCCAGCGTTTTTTTGGGCGCCGATCCCCGCAGTCGACCGCGGTACTGATCGCCGTCCTACCGTCCTACTACCCGTATTGCAACAGGGCCGCCAGGGCGGCTCTACGTGTCAACACAAACTCCAGCGCTGGAAGCCTATACCGCTTCTCCCGGTAGTCTCGGGCTCTACAAAACGGCAGAGGGCAGCACAGGAAAATGAAAATGCGTACTGCGCGGCCGAAACTGCATCACCGTAGGGCCAAGGCGCTGTTTCGTAGGGCAAAAGACCAATCGACGAGCTCAGTGCTACGTCAGGTCGGCGATCGCCGACTTGACGTCACTGCGCGTACAAGGAGGATGGGTCAGGTGTAGGAAAGCAGCGCGGGAATTGTTTTTCGAAATGGAGGGTCTGCGGCGCGCAGCGCTGTAATATTCGGGAAACGTGGTCGCCGCGGTCTACTGTACGAATTGGCGAGCTTGTTTGGGGGGTGTTAAAAAAAGTAGGAGCCTGTTGACGGGCCCTTAAGAAAGTGGAACAGGGGTAAAACACGTTCTTGCAGTACAGTTAGTCATGCTTCTCTTAAGAGGAGCACGACTAACTGTACCATGAATTCCTACAAATAAGCGCAAACCAGTGCCCTTCTAAGTTATAACAGACTTTCTCAAAAGTGAATTACGAATTTTTTGAACAGGCTCAATGCCTTTGCGTCAAGATAGTGAGTATCATCTCAGAAGCAGCTCGTCATCGAGAGTACCTCTCATATGCGAGACCGCTGTTCATATAAAACAAACTTGCGCGCCGAGAATGCCCTCTCCATCGCTGGCATGTGTCACAGGCACGCGAAAGTCCACTTGAGTTAACATCAACATCTCTGGTTGCCACTGTTTTCGTTTTTTGCACAATTTTAACTCATCTTTAGTTTGGAATTCTTGCGTGAGATACGAGCTAGTACTGTACTCTGAGATATGGCTCGCGTTGCAATTCTCGCGTAGCCGGCAAAATAGACAGCTTCGCGAAGACAGCATCGGAGACAAATACGATGCAGGCTTGTTTGCTGTCCAAACAAGATGGCGGCTCAGCGAAATTGTCGGATAGCTCGGATCTCGCCGATATTGTTGTCTGCGCACAAGCAGACGCTTTTACAGGTGCTCAATGTTAGCTACGTTAAATATTTCATACGTATGAACACGAAAGAGGCTAAAGAAATAATAGTTACGTTTGTTTTTGTTAGCCTTTCTCTTCTCGACGCGAGGTGGTGTCACGTCTTCTGGACGCGTTCCATTTTACGGACAACATGGGCTCCATGTCTTCTTCTAAGCTGTCATCGTAGACTGTCTACGATGCTGTCCAGAATTGGAACACAGCCTATGTGTGTATGTGTGTCTGTCTTCGTGACACCCGAGTTACTAATTTGTTCATATTTATCAAGGACACGCATTATTTTGGACAAATGAGACCACCTTATCACGGTGAAAAAGTTTAATTGACGTGCGACCCATGATACGCGTACAAAAGCATGTGCGATATATTGCACACTGGGACTCAATGCCAAAAATCTATGTTCAGGGATTACATGAAAAGAACAAGAAAATGTTTTCTAGCGGCATAGAAAGGGTTCAGGCTCTTCACAAAATTGTTTTAAGGAGTTTTATGCTATGTATGAAACAGTTTCGTGAAGCAGTGAAGTAAAAATTAGAAACGCTCCTAAGATGTAGAAGCATCCTTTTAGAAGAAAATTTGCATCAGTATAACATTTAGGCACGCTCTAGTGCACATATGGCGAAAGGAACACAAAAAGTTCACAGTTTCACCGCAAGAGTGAAGCAATGAATGCGATAGCAACAAATACCACTGTTGTTCGAAGTGAGGCTGGCAGCCAACTCTTTTGGATCCGATCTCACGCAACTCTACAAAATGCTGATTTAAGAGCATGCGGCCGCTCCAGGGACACTGTTCGCACAATCTCCTGGCGTTGAGAGCGGAGCACGTAGGAGCCATTCGCCCGCTGTCGGCTGCTGATATTGCGAGATAACGCGTGCGCCAGCGACGACCGCGGTCGTAAAACCAAAGGTCGCAGTGGCTGCATGAGGGACACCCCCCCCCCCCCCCTCCGTCGCGTCTTTCCGCGCTTGTTAAAGACGCACGGGGCGTTTCCTCTCTGCTTCTTGAGCATTCCCCGGCTAGTCGAACAGGCAGGGGGGATCTTATCGCATACGCCTCGGAGCGACGGAGATGGGCCGGCTCGTTTGATGTCCTGCTTCAGCCGCGTTTGTATGATGCGCTGGGGGGATCTATCAATTTGGACTTTATACGCGAAATGACGGCGATGGCGATGGCAACGGCGACGGCAACGGCGACGGCAAAAACCCGTCGAGACTGTCCATATAATTGCTATCACAATAAAAATACTCGCTTTATAGGTATATTAACAGCGAACCGGGATGCAAGCGAGCGCGACAAACGCGCGCGCCATCGCGCGCTAGCACACGCTCTCGCGCCTCCATACCAGCAGCGCCGGCAGCACTGAATCCCGGTGTGCTATACATTGCACACAAAACAATTCACCGAAGTCATAGAGGAATTACGCGCTTGCCTCCAGAGCAACGGTGCTCAAAATGATCTGTGCACATTCCTGAATCATTCTACTACAAAACCAAGAACATTTAGCAAAGCGGTCAATAAATAGGGGCAACTTAATTGACCGCGTTGAGTAAGAGGTGCTCGACGAAATGAACGCGATCTTCGAACGTGTCCGTCGTGTTTTCTATCACAACGCGTGTTTTCTATCAAGCAACGATCTTACATTTCCTTTCACTGTGAAAACTGCCCTTGAGACACGCATCAAAAAGGGGCCCTTTTCTGTACCCACTCGTGATGCGGAACGAAAAAAAAAAAGAAGAGCTTGCACCTTGCGTCAGACGCCACCGTGTGGCAGGAGACGCAGATGGGTCATTTCGCGCGCCGCACTTTAAAAGAAGAAGAAATATCTAAAAGCACCGGGTTCTGCGTTGTCGACATCCCCCCAAAGTGGTTTCGTGCCATAGAGTAGAGGGAAAAGCAAAACAAAAGAAAACTTGCAGCGCGTTGTTCAAACATAAAGGCGTAACAACTGTGGTAGTTGTTAGTTGACGCTTGTCCTGTGTATACCTGCGCGTCCTTTTGGAGCGTCCTTCTTTGGGCTTCATTGGGAAGCTGCAAGTATCCAACTGCTCGTCGATCTTCGTGTGGCATTCCAAATTCTTGCTATCGCATTCATTGCTTCGCCCTTGCGGCGAAACTGTGACTTTTCTGACTCGTTCCCTTCTGCTTCGAGCTAGCCGAGCTCGCTCCAGTGCCCGAGCGCCGCTCTTGGTTCCGTACAATATACATACATACATACATACATACATACATACATACATTCACACACACACACACACACACACACACACACACACACACACACACACACACACACACACACATATATATATATATATATATATATATATATATATATATATATATATATATATATATATATATATATATATATATATTGTAGTGAAGAAGATGAATGCTACTCGAAAAGGCAGCGGGAACTAGCCAGGCAGAGAGGAAGGTGACGTTTCCTTGTGTCGGCACTTAGGCTGATGCCGCCATTACCACGCAACTTGTCGCGATTGGTGTTCTCTGTTATAAACAAGTGCTGCTTCTAAACGACTTGCTTTAAGATATATATATATATATATATATATATATATTGTTAAAGGGAACTTCTTCAGGCTACCGTAATAAAACTTGCAAAAGCTTCCGAGAGTAGTGCAACATAGGAAACAAAACAATATTTATTTTATTCTAACAGTTTCGGCTGGTGGTCCAGCCTTCTTCGGAGGATGTAAGTCGAATGGCAGGACCCGCAGTAGAGGGCCACCCACCCAGTTTCGGGGGCCAAAAGAGGGGAAAAAAATGAAAAAAAAAATGAAAAAAAAAAAACGAGAGAGAGAGAGAGAGAAAGAAGAAAGAAAGTGAGAGAGAAAGAACTAATGACGGAAGGGACAGCGACAATTGCTTTGCTGGGGTGTTCGTCAGCGAAGGAAAGAAAAGCGGAAAGAAAGCAGCAACGACGGAGAGCCGCCGGAAAGCGGGCGGGTTATCCGTGTATTGTCTACGAGGGGTAGATAAGAAGGGCGGCCTGAGCAAGCGGCCAAGGAAAAGGGGAAAAGATAAGAAATGCCGCTTCTACACATTGCACATATGGTTCAAGTTCAGATGGTTCGGCGGTTGGCCCTGCGGCGCCGGGCCGTACACACACAAGGAGAGCCACATACGACCCGCTCCAGCTTTAGGAAAACGTTGGCCACGATACAAGGCTAAATGTGCACCCCTCTCCCGCTTTTTATGCAGAAAAAATATATAATCATCAGTAATACTCAAAATAAATAAATGAGGAATCACTAAAAATTTATCAAACAAAAGTAAAAACGAAGGGGAAAAAATCAAGACACGTGCCGGTTGATGCATGTAGCATCGCTTGTTTTTTTATTGTCCTGTGTATCGGAATTCACGTATTTATAAATAAATTCTCTTTCTGATTGCTACGATAGGTCGCGGAGGCACGTCAGTCACCCAGGGCTCTCGTTGATTCCGTGGGAGAGTGATTTGAATTTGTTTATGAAATATGACTCCCGCTGTTCGCGCTCCCGTGTGTTCTGGAAGCCGGATTGTAGGAGTATAACACTTATGCGCTCGAAATAGTGACCAGGCAGTTTAATGTGTTTGGAGAAGGGCAAATTAGGGAGGCCTTTCACGTGTGCCCTGTGGTTGTTGAAACGCAAACGGAACGCGGTTTCCGTCTGTCCAATGTATTCCTGTTTGCACACTTCACAGCGAATTTTGTATACCACATTTGGCCGCGTCACAATTAAGGTCGTCTTTAATTTTATACACAAAGTCTGAATAGGAGGCTTCAGCCGTATTTGTGGTCACCATGTGTGTGCACACCCTGCAACGAGGTTTCCCACATGGTTTACAGCCCTGATAGTGGTCGGATTTGTGTGTTTTCGGCCTGACCAGCAAGTCTCTCCGGTTTTTATTTCTTCGGTAAACCACCTTGGGCGGAGTTTGAAAAACGGCAGAGAGTCGACTACTCTGTTTAAGTATGTTGAAGTGGCTGCTTAGTATAGAGTTTACCCGAGGGGCGGCGGCGGAGTATGTGAGGATTAAATTTGCCCCTGACGCTATATCTTTATCTGTCTTTTTCTTCCATTGTTACTTCTCGGTCCAAAGAGCGAGCGCGCTAATTGCATTGTCAATGATTTTTTTCTGGGTACTTTTGACGCAAGAAGGCTGCTCTCAATTCCTGTGCGTGGGTGTCAAATTGTGTAATTTCAGAGCGAATCCTCCAGTATCTGTGGGCTTGAGAGTAGGGGTACACCCGTTCTGAAGTGATGGGGGTGACTACTGCAGAAATGCAGGTACTGTTGGTGGACAGTTGGTTTTTTATATAGGGAAGCAGAGATGCTCGTGCCACTGATTGATACAGTGACACCCAGGAAATGAACACTCACCTGCGAGTATGTGTGCGTGGATGTTATTGTGATGATGTGCGCGAGCGGAATGTGCGAGTGATGTGTGCGAGTGGAAGACGACGACGAAGATGGCACTCTGCGCCTGCTGCCCGTGGTGAAAGAGTGACTCCACCAATGAGCACTCTCCACGGTGGCTCGGAAGAGCAGACGAGAGAGTATAACGGAGAAGCAGGGCAGACGTGGCCGGGAGAAGACGGTGTCCAGGGCGCGGGAGTAGCAGGCAGCCATGTACCTGGCTGTCGCTCACTGCAGGCTCCCACCTGGCACCACGTCGAGCTTCTACCCGGTGCCGGCGTCTTGAGATCGTCGCAAGGACGCGCGATCCAGAGCCCACTGCGTCTCTACGACGAGTACCGACCATTGGCTGGCGAACGCCGAAAGGGCGTCTGGCCAAAGACCTCCACCGGGTCCAGCGTCTACCGCCGCGTCTGGGGTCGTCTCTTGCCTCTGCAGTGCCCGCCCATCGCAAGCCATCGCCACCCGGACTTGTGAGCCTGCCCCTACGGCGTCTGTGACTTCTGACGACAACGGTGAACTCTTTCCTAGAAAATTTGTTGCGCTGTGTGTGATTTATGTTTTCTTTTTCTCCTTCGCGCGTTCCATGCTTTATACTTGCTCCCTGTCTGTCCTTGTGTGCTGTAAATATATGTGTCCGTCTTGTTCGTAAACGGCCTCGTGTCTTTCAATGACTAGTGATCATTTTCCTGCACTAAAGTGAACCTGCTTTAGCTTCGTGACAGTTATCGAAGGGTGCAGGGAGTTGAAATCAGAAATGGATTTTGAAAGGTTATGCTCACCATCGGCCCACACGAAAAATATATCATTAAGGAAACGTCGGTAGAATATCGGTTTGGATGGAGAATTTTCGAGGAAAGAATTCTCTAAAAATGTCATGAAAATATTTGCGTAATTTGGGGCCATTTTGGTTCCCATGGCAGTTCCATTGACTTATAAGTAATGTTTGGGGTCGAATTCAAAGTTATTATGTTTGAGTACAAGATTTAGAAGCACCTATAAAGCGCTTTCATCGCACTCACTCGTCGATTTACTTTTTCCATAGGCGGCGATTGTGGCGGCGATTCCTTCGGTGTGGGGAATGTTGGTGTACAGTGATGAGACATCCATGGTGACCAAATAGCTTCCTGGTGGTACTTCAAGGTTTGAGACTTCTCGAAGGAAGTGGCTGGTATCTTTAACATACGATGGAAATGATTCTGGGATGTGCCTGATGAGGGAATCGATGAAACTAGAGATTGTTTCAGTGGCGGTGCCGTTGCTGGAAACTATAGGTCGGCCGGGATTTTAGGTAGTAAATAGAAGCGGCCAGGAGAGGAGTTGCCCTGTGACATCATTTTAAGCATAGGAAGCGTTATCTTACCGCTTTTACGTAATGAGGTTAATGAGGCCTTAATTTCCTTTTCATATTCCTCTGTAGGATCATATATATATATATATATATATATATATATATATATATATATATATATATATATATATATATATACGCTCCCCCTACTCCCCCACGCTCCCCTACCACTCGGGGGCTATTGACAAGGAACGAGCGGACATGAAAGGTAAAGAGCCGACCCATTAAGGGGACGCTCTTGCCTCCACGTGTAGCGGCGCAGACTCGTCCCGGCCGCCGCGGCGACAGCTTTGGGGTGGCCCTCCGCACCACGAGGACCGGTAAACACGAGATCATAAGCAGATGTGGACGCTGAACGACCCTCGACTGTGGACAATTTTTCTTGATTTGTCGTGTTGTATTGTGTCGAGGATGTTCTGTTTTTTTTTTTCTTTTTTTTTTGTCCCCTCTTTTCCATTTCCTCTTAGATGTTGTCGAAGGCGAGTGGACGCCACTAGAGACGTTAGTTTAACTCAACCCCTGACGAAGGGAGGTCCCCTCCCGAAACTGTTGGGAACTAAATAAATATTTTATCCTTGTTGACAACGCCTCCGTTGTGTTACAACCTATTGCTGAACCAAGACAACTGGCCCATCGAACTATTATTCTCACTGACATTGAACCATGGCTGCCAGCAGATCATCAACGGAGCGTCTGTCGCGAAGATATCCAAATTACCCTACGAAGTGTGCCGTCATCGGGGACTCGATCATGCGGTATGTCCATACGCACTTCAGTCCTAACAATTCTACTACGCCGTGTTTCATCTCCTATGGTGGTGCTATGTTTTCGGATGTACCTGCACTGCTCGAGTATCTGCCGGAACATGTGGACACGTTGCTGTTGCATGTGGGCACCACAGACATTTTGAAAACTGGATCGGAGAAGTCACTGGATTCGTTGAGGGAGACGTTGCAGCGAGTGCGGCAGATGCGCTCAACCATCAAAACGCTGCATATCAGCCTGCCATTGCCTCGTGCACCCAATCGCCGTCGTCACGACTCGAACTGGCGCTTCGTGTCTAAGTTCAATCGAGAAGTGCAGCGCTTCAGTAGAGAGGCCCGCCGTCTTTGCCACTACGGGATGTTGGGAGCAGGCGTCTTCTACGTGGAGCATGGGTTCTCAACCCTCCCACTGCGGCGGTTCCTTGCTGCAGATGGCCTGCATGCAAGCTTCGAGGGTGTCGCTCTGCTGGCGCAGCACACAAGCGTTCAGCTCCGAAGGATTTCGGCGGCATGGAGATCGGCACCAACCCCTTGCACGACGAGCTCCGGTGACAAGCCCACTCAACAACGGGAAGCCGAGGAACGCCCACAGCCACCCAGGGCCCTCGCAGTCACAACATCGCCGCCCCTGCCAGCGCGGCGCTACAACACCAGGCGGACGCACGCGGCGACGACCAAGTCGGCGACTTCCAACTGACACGCGGACCGAACAGGTACGGCTAGTCTCGAGCACGCATGGTCCCAGCCATTCCTATCAATTAGAAAAACTATTGAGAAACGGGTGCAGTATCAAAAACATGCTGAACAATTAACTAAATATTTATCCCACCGAATTGCACCTAAGGGGCTCCGCCTAGCCTGCACCCCATCAATGTCTACACTAGATGAAGCGGAAAAGAGGAGGTGGGAAGAAATATTACTTGAAGCTTCCTTAAAATTAACGCAGGTCATTGCGGACCACAGTGAGCGTAGGGCCTCCGAATACGGTGTCGCGGAGACCACGCAGAGGTCGTTGTCTAATCTCGGAGAGTATGAGAAAAGTGAATTGGAAAAGTATGAAACAAAAAAGATACAAGAAATTTCAAAAGTAAAAGCGCGCAAATTTCAACGTGACAGTAGAGATTCCACAGCCCAGTTACATGCGGAAAATAGGGCTGTGACTCTACAAGAAGGCCAGCGATCAGCTAAACTTCTTTCCAACTATGAAAAGAAAAATGAAAACTCAGAACAACAGCGTAGATTTGATCACAATAACCCGTCGACCATCGAATATGGATGTGACACCCACGTGCCACAAGATAGCCCAGCGCACTCAAAAACTCGTGAGAACAATGTCCTTAACCTGTCTAGCACAACACTTACACCCCCTCAACTCCAACTTTTGGCGAGGGGCTTAACATTTTGCCCAGCATCCGGCATATTTAATGAGTTTCAACTTTACCAAGACCTCGATAACTTTGCGCGTAATCTCCGCCTCCGGGAATACTTCCATGATCGGGAAAAGAGTCCAGACGAGAATACATTGATTGGTGGAGACAAATCATGGTGTCCAAGTGAGCAGAGGGACAAACACCTTGATATGTATATATCCGCTATCCAAAAAGATATAATCAGAGCGTACGAGAAAATACGACCATCTCGCAACAACTTATCAAAGTCAGAACAAAGAGCACTCAATGAACTGCGAAGAAACCCCGACATTACCATTAAGCCTGCTGATAAGGGTGGTTGCATTGTAATACTAAACACGTCGGACTACCTAAAGGAAGGGGACCGGCAACTGTCTGACACAAACTTCTACAAAGAACTTCCAAAGGACCCGACTCCCGAATTCGAAAAGAAAATAAAAGCAATCCTAAGTAACCTCCGCCAGGATGAAAAAATTACCGGCAAAATGCTAAAAGCGATGTTGCCGTCTCACTCTGTTCCCGGTCGATTCTACCTACTCCCTAAAATACACAAATCAGGCAATCCGGGACGTCCGATAGTATCCAGTAACAGTACATCAACGGAAAATATATAAGAATTCATAAATTCCCTGATAAAAGAGATCCCGCCGACTTTTCCCTCCTACCTAAAGGATACAAACCACTTTATCCGCGAAACTTCTGATCTCAGTATCCCAGGTGATAGCTTTCTGGTGACCATGGACGTCTGCTCCCTGTACACCAACATACCCCATCGTGACGGAATAATGGCTATGGTTTCTGAATATGAGAAATTTGACTCATCGACAGGTGTTAGTGGTGCGGTACTGTCTACACTTCTTGAACTTGTACTAAATCATAACCATTTTGAGTTCAATGACAAGCACTTCCTTCAGGTCAGTGGCACTGCAATGGGCACAAAAATGGCCCCGAACTTTGCGAGCACCTTTATGGCATCCCTTGAAATCCCGTTTATAGAGGGGCGCACCTTGAAACCTTTGTATTACCGGAGATTCTTGGACGATATATTCATGGTATGGAACCACGATGAGGGTAGCCTTCTCCGGTTTATATGTGATTTCAATGAACTCCACCCATCAATTAAGTTTACACACACCATTTCCAAAACTAGAATAAACTTCTTGGACGTCACTGTCTCGATCGAAAATGAACGCCTGACAACAAACCTTTACAAAAAGCCTACAGACCGGCAGATGTACCTACACTTCAACAGCAGCCATCCAAGACATTGCAAAACGGGTATTCCATATTCTCAGGCTTACCGGTATCGAAGAATATGCACCGACATACAGGAATTTGACAAACATGCAGGATACCTAAAACATGCCCTATCACAACAGAATTATCCCGAAGACATTATTGACGATGCCATACTACGTGCTCGCAACGTGAACCGGAATACCATAATTAAGGAGCCAAAAACAGTATCAAAATTAACTTCTCAAACAAATCTTGTGCTAACTTACTCCTCATCAGTGCCACGAGTTAATAACATACTTTCCCGCCATTTCAATATAATCAGGCAAAGCAAACGATTAACTTCCATCTTCGCGGAACCACCTCGCGTGGTGTACCGCAGGGATAAAAACCTGAAGGACATCCTCGTCAGAGCCAAAACAAGCCCTGCTAAAATTGAACCATGGTGCCACCCCTGCGGAAAAGCTCGGTGCAAAGTATGCCCCCCACATTGTCACAACATGTGAATCAAAAGCAAGCTCCTCAGATTTCAAATTCAAAATCACAGAAAACCTTAATTGTGACTCCAGTAATGTGATATACATGCTACACTGCAATGCCTACGGGCAAGAATACATTGGCCAAACAGACACGCCGTTTCGACTGCGGTTCAATAACCACCGGTACCACACCACTTCGCTGCCGAACCTACCCTTATCCAGACACTTACGCCTGCCAAACCACAGCTTTGAAAATATCAGCGTAACCCTTCTACAATAAGGTTTTCGAAACACGCGGGACCGCGAACAACGAGAGGCATATTTTATTTTCAAATTTAGAACATTAATATCCGGCATCAACGAAGACCCTGGCAGACTCTCCTGCCTCCGAGAGGTGAACCAAGATGTTTTTGGCAATAGGGAAACATAAATTGAGACCATGCTTGTTTCTTGATTGGCTCGTACGTCTGCAGTGTCCTTTCTTTCTTTTTTTTTTGTTTTCTCTTTTTTTTTCTCTTTTTTTTCTTTTTTTCTTTTTTTCACAATTGTAGAATGTGCAGTGCCCACGCTCCCCTACCACTCGGGGGCTATTGACAAGGAACGAGCGGACATGAAAGGTAAAGAGCCGACCCATTAAGGGGACGCTCTTGCCTCCACGTGTAGCGGCGCAGACTCGTCCCGGCCGCCGCGGCGACAGCTTTGGGGTGGCCCTCCGCACCACGAGGACCGGTAAACACGAGATCATAAGCAGATGTGGACGCTGAACGACCCTCGACTGTGGACAATTTTTCTTAATTTGTCGTGTTGTATTGTGTCGAGGATGTTCTGTTTTTTTTTTCTTTTTTTTTTGTCCCCTCTTTTCCATTTCCTCTTAGATGTTGTCGAAGGCGAGTGGACGCCACTAGAGACGTTAGTTTAACTCAACCCCTGACGAAGGGAGGTCCCCTCCCGAAACTGTTGGGAACTAAATAAATATTTTATCCTTGTTGACAACGCCTCCGTTGTGTTACAACCTATTGCTGAACCAAGACAACTGGCCCATCGAACTATTATTCTCACTGATATATATATATATATATATATATATATATATATATATATATATATATATATATATATATATATATATATATATATATATATATATATATATATATATATATATATATATATGTGTGTGTGTGTGTGTGTGTGTGTGTGTGTGTGTGTGTGTTAAAGATTTTCGGCCTAATCAAATCACTGCTTGGCAGGACGAACTACAAAATAAAGAAAAGTGTCGAGCCACATAGTGTTTTCTACAGTATCCAAACATAAGAGGACCTTTTCCTCTTCAGCAGTTTCAGTCACCTGGACTTCCCCAAATTGTTCCCCGGTCTTTTGACCACGGCCATGGCATCTGCAGTGCTGATGACGAAAATTTTCGCGACTATTTTAACTAACTTGTAACAAAATTTGTAATGCCATAACCCTAGATATTTTTTAAAACTGGCTGTGAATCGTCTTTCAGTATTTGTGTGCTAACTTTCGAACTTTTGGCCTCCCGTGAAGCAAATAAGCGTTACAGTCAATATCGCGGCGCCTGTCGCGTTTTTGATTTCGTTATAAAAAGAATAGATGTCACTGAAATGAAGCGGGAGCAACCAAAGTTCCTATTTAGTTCGCTATAACCGAAAAGTTCTTTATATCAATGTTCGTTATTGACTAGTCTGACTACATTTCTAGACGAACAAACTTTACTGACGAACTATCTGAAACGCGGTCAGCAGCACTGCGGAAAATCTACCAATGCGTGTCACAACGTGAAAAGCGCAAAGACGCTTACGATATTACTACCCGCGTTGCCCCAAAATCTTTCCTCAAGGAACTAAGCTAAGCAGTGAAGTGGTCTTACAGGCCGCCGGCCAGGAACGCGGAGGACACTTTAAAGATATTTTTTGGCTTTAACGCAAGATTTCTCCCATACATGTGTCACAAATGAATCTTTGTATACCCATCGACGTGAATGAAAACCTGCAATTTTATTTGAAATGCATAATCAACCCGCATGTGTCTGAGCGCGGGGCATTTCATTCATATTTTCGGGTCCCTGCTTGATCGAAACCACTGAGTCATCGACTACCAGGGGCGTAGCCAGAAATTTTTTTCGGGGGGGGGGGGGGGGGGGGCACCTCCTTGATTTCGGGTAGGGCACCTCCTTGAAATGGCCATTTTTCGCTATGTATGCCATGGCGAAAAAAAATTTCGGGGGGGGGGGGGGGAGGGGGGGGGCACGTGCCCGGTGTGCCACCCCCTGGCTACGCCACTGTCGACAACCATAATATTTAACGCGCTTCCTAGCAACTATTCAGTTATGTGATGTAATTGTACTGTGCTTCTAAACACTTCAGAAAATGATAAAATTAAATCGCTTTGTTGTTCCACCACAAAGCAAGTCTTGAAACTATGTAGCGAGAGCGCACGTGAGGGAATAAGAAAGCTCCATTCCTTTTCTAGCAACTTCTAGAGGTTTAAGGCGCTCCGTGTGATATGGGATATTTGAGGGATTTTTCTCAACAACTTATGCTTCAGCAACCTAGGAGGGCATTTTTTGGGCAACGTAGGCTTCACACAGCGTGGCAATATTGAAATCACTCCAAGAAACAGAAAAAAAAATTTGTTCCTCCCAGAATACCTCTCAAGGACAAATAGTGCACTAATGTGATTGTTGACAATTTTTTGAGAATGTAATCTAAGAAGGTATAGGACGTTTATAGGGGAATGTTCCCTTGGTCACCTTCGTCCTGCGTCACGCTGCGCCCTCAACGAAAAATTCTTTGAAGGCGTGTCAGGAGTTTGTTTAGTGCTCGCCAAACTCATGATGTGACTCTCTTCGTGAGCTTCTCGTAGGCGGGGCTTTCAAAGAGGTCTTGGTTATTGAGTGGGAAAGACGCGTTTGCCTTGCTGGCGGGGACGATGGCAACCCATCTTCCCGGAGCACCAGAATTTCATTCTCTTTTTTTCTTGATAGATGCCATTGGAGGCGGTTTCCTGTCTTTGATAGAATACCAGTGCTCCTGAGGCGTAGACTGCCTGGAACTCCGTTGTGATGATGCTTTCTTTTTTTTTTTAAGGGGGGGGCGGGCAAGAGGCGAAACAAGCTAGAAAGCAAGTGGGAGAATCACTGCAGTAAAAAAGAACGTTTCTTCACACACCCATGCTGGTTCACAGGGGTTAATTTAAACTAGGAGCAGGCGGGCATGAAATCGCAAATGGAGAAACGGCCTCAACCCAACGCAGCGCAACCCAGAATCCAAACTAAGTGGGCCTGAAGCTGAAAGCTGTATAGTTCCTTTTTCAGCCGCAAGATGTGCTACGTTGCATTTAGAGGAAAAACAAACATTGGGCTGCACGGCCCTATCGCAGCGCCCCATTTTTTCTTTCTTTTCGCTACACGTTGCAACCAACGAACTAGCCACATGCGCAGAAGCGACTAGTCACCTAATCGATTGTGTCAATGAAAATATTCCCAACGGAAGAGAGAATTTGGCTTTGCGACTTAACGAAACTGCAGAGCGCACCTTCAGACGCAACGACAGAGGCTTCCCACACGTGTATGCGCGGTGCTTACGCACCGTTTTGAAACGTACATCACCAGGCCTTGCCTCGGTTTAACTTTATTATGAACGCGGCCTTCATGTGAAAGGTCAGTGTTTTGATTGGAGTTCAATTTTAACTTCCATTTCCCTACCATCACCCTAAGTGTCTTGCCCCAAGGAGTGAAGCTACAGGACCCTCCTGTCATGCCCTCTTAAGACGACATTATTCTCATTGGCGTCCTCGAGGAAAGCTCTTTTTGTGAGGCTCTACACACACTCAAGATGTGTTTACGTTGTTGTGTCCCGGAAGCCTCCAAGGCCTCAACAAAGATTGAAATGCTGATTTGGCAAACATTCAGACCCGTAAACAAGGCAACACAGTGCAATAATAGCTGTGAGCACGGTCATTGGCCGTCAGTTATCTCATATACGTGGGAAAAGCGGGTAACCTTATCTAACATTCCAGCCTTATCGCTGGTACATGCATAAGTTTCAGAATGTACTCAACTACTCGTGTCGTGCGCACAATTTCAACAGCGAATTCGATAACAAACGAGGAGGCTCGAATAGAAAAAGGCGATGCTTACAGCGTGCGATAAGAAGTGTTACAAGC
This sequence comes from Rhipicephalus appendiculatus, assembly GCA_030522465.1. NCBI lineage: Eukaryota > Metazoa > Arthropoda > Arachnida > Ixodida > Ixodidae > Rhipicephalus > Rhipicephalus appendiculatus. The sequence goes on along the minus strand of JALIZH010008310.1, from coordinate 718,617 downwards.
TCAGCCTGTTCACGCGGTCAAAGGGAAAGGAAAACTAAGCACACGTGTCAATATATAAATGTCGAATTGTCTATTCCACCTGAAGTTCACCAAAGGCGCGGTCTCGTGAGAGTCGCTGAAAATTTTGCCTCTAAGATTGGTGCTTTAAAGCTCCTGTCAACAGGCCCTGACTTTCTTTTTTCACACCTCCTAAACAAACTCGCGCATTCGCACAGAAGGCAGCGGCGATCATATTTTGCGAACACCCAGCGCCGCTCGCTCCGCACACGCTCTATTTAAAAAAAAACATGACTGATCACTAGAGGCCGGGTTTTTAGGCACTCAAAAAGCGCGTTTTAGGCGCCAAAAATAGGCATGCAAAACACAGCTTTAGGCTTCCAAAATCGTAAATATAGGCACAATAAATTGTTACATAAATTCAAAATATTTCAAACAAAGACCTGCGCGACCTGTATTTACGACAGAAAAGTCAGGAATGTTATTGTTCACGATGACACAAAGGCGCCAGCAGTTGAACATAGCCACGCAATGGTCCTTTTCGCCCCACGGTTCGTAGAACAGTCTCTCCTTTTATTGTCTATCATGGTGAGTAAAGTGTCCACCGTGGAATCGACACAGTCGTGGATCTCTTTATTTTCGGCATGCACAGAAACAGGTAGTTAGACCTCTAAAATACAAGAAGGGAGGGATGCCTCGTGTTGGCCGGGACTAATCGCTTAGGTTCAGTTGCTACTCTGACGACGAACACCTTTAAAGGGCCCCTCACCAGCTCTGAGCATTTTGAACTGACAAGTGTTTTGCATGAACTGGGCGCTCACGATCACGTCTGCCAAGATTTGCAACGTTACGCGCCGGGGAAAAACGTGAAATTTCAAAATGAACACAGCTTGCCCTTCTCGCAGGCGCGTGACTCAAGATGGAGGGGTTGACGTGCAACAAGGAATGCTCCTGCGTAGTTATCTGAGCTCTAACGCCGCTCCTCTAAGTAGACATTGGTGCTCTGACATAGCTCCCAGTAGCACGTGACACTGCGAGAATTATTCGAGGCGACATGTGTAATTTCTTTAATATGTTGCTTAAATAGATGAATGATAGTTGAGAGAAATAATAAAACAGAAGCGGAATGTGTTTCCATTCTTATTTTTTATTCCTTACTTCGAATCGCAGCGAGATGTGAGACTGATCTGCCTCCATTTCCTATGTGCTCGTGTTTTCGCCGTTCCCGCGTCGCGCCGGCACGAACCCTAACAATGCTTGGCGCGATTTTGGTGCATTGTCCCTAACAACAGTTCCAGCTGTGCGACGCGGTGTGTCGCGGTAAGGTTACATGATCCTTGCCAGCCTCTCCAAACGTGCGCGCACTGAGAGATCCATACCAAAGAAATAGGCAGTACACTACAGAGAACGCCGAAACGACACAACACCGCTCGCGTGCACGACCTGGCTCAGGCACGTCATGCGCACGTGACCTTGCGTGCGCATGACGCCTCATCGCATAATGGTTTCGTGGATCGTAATGAACCAACTTGAAAAATTATTCTGGTCCAACGCTCTTCATTAAACACGCATCAACAGCAAAACCAAACCCGCGTGCACATCACAGTTTTCGTACTTTTCATCTACATTCTCCATGGTTTCGCATTCTTCCGTCACCTTCCCGCGGCTGCACAGAGGGACCTCCTATTTCTTGCCCACTGCCACACTCATGTCTTCAAGGTGGTTCACTTCCCTGCGGACACTGGAATGGACAAAGGGCTCTAGAAGCCAACCGCCGCGTCCTCGACCATGGACGCCACTCTCCCTTCTTCTCACCTCATCTTCCCATGTTTATTTGCCTCTCCCCATTCTATAGTAGACCTTGACTTGCTCCAATTTAGGGTTGCAGAAACAGCATCTTTTGCTCCCCTGAACCTCTTCTCCTTGAGCCCCTCTCGACATCTCAGCGCGTTGGCGCAAGATGGCCGGCGCGTCCTATTTTACGGGTGCTAGCGCTTGTTTTCCGGAAATTGGTTGAACTAGAAGGCTAGTTTGAACCGCCTAGTATTCCTAAAGGTCGATGTTGCCTGGTAACGTGAATAGCAGTCTCAAACTGCACTCGAAAGTGAAATTTCGGGTTATATAGTGTTCATATAGGCACTAATTTCGAAAATAAGCATTTATTGGCACTTATAGGAGTTTAGGCACGGTCGCCAAAAATAGGCATTTATAGGCACTATAAAAACACTATAAAAGCCCTTCTTAACCTCTAATCCGTGCTCATATATCAACGTGGCATGATAGGAACGCAAGGAACAAAATAGGCATTTGCCTATAATCCGGTCTCTACTGATCACTCTTTCATAGGAATGGGTGTAATACAAAAGTGAAATGTCTTCACAGAAGTAGTGATTATTGTGTAGTGATTATGAGAGTTTGTACAACGTGTGTCGGTGTTGGGCAGCTATAGCACTGTTTGACGTGGATGCACCCACATTGACGCCTATAGTGGCACATCTCCATCGCGAAGACTGACAACCATGATCATGATTTAATCGTTGTGGTAGCTGAAGTTGTTAACCTATACCTGGACGCAGCGTATCGTGAATCCCGCGCAAATATGACATCAACAAGCACATAGTCAAACCTCGGTGATACGAATCTAGCGGGCTAAGGAAAAATATTCGTATCATCCGAAATTCGTATCACCAGAAACCATGGAAAATCAGTATGCAACAAAAGAAAGCTGGCGTAAATTTTCACTTATTGTTTCTCAGGGTCGCAGCAACATCATGAACAGTTCTGAATCACTGCCAGTAATGTTTCTAGACGTCCAAGGTGATACTTGTACTAGTAAACATACGGCGCATTCGCGGAACCAGATGCTTTGCGACCTGAGACAATTAGCAGCCCCTTCCTAATGTTAGTACGCTTTTCCGCATGACACAAAGGTACTTCGGTGAGAGTGAGCCAAGGAGTGCTTTGCAAACGATAGATGAAGGAGAGAAAATTTTAGAACCACTGTCCTTCGTTGTTATTTTTTTTTTTTCGCGGTGGTGCGGGGACGTTTTTTGGGAGCTTTACAGCCCTGCCCGCAATATCGGGAGGTTTCCTAAAAATTTGAGCATTCCGTGCAAATCGAAGGGCTGGCAGGTGTGCGCGTTCCCAACAGTCGTGCATGTTGACGTTGCGAGGCCTAACTCCTTCTCTAAGACCGTCTCCTTCCTCTTTCAGTCCTCGTCCGCCTTTCATAGGGTGTCTGATTGCGAGGACATTGCAGGCAGCTGTGAACACAGTACAACATCGCTGGCTCGAGCACAGCAGCACACGTCGACGCATCGGGAGTTTTTTTTTTTCTTTTTTTTTGTAGCGTTAGCTACACTGGCCTAGCCAAACCCGTTTCGCGCGGCACATCAAGAGCCGTGCTGCGCATGCGCGAGGATCAATGATGTCACACAGCTGGCGGGCCGGAGCCAGCATCTCCCGCGCACTCCGCCGCCACCGCGCGCAACTCACCGTCGTAGCCGTGGTAGACGCACTGGCGCCGGCGCGCGCGCGCAGCTATTCGCTTTTGCTGTGCAGTCACCGTCTGACACTGCGCTGGAGCCGCTGCGCTTCTGACTGGCGTTTGCCAGTGTGGTATAGCCATGGAGAAGGAGAGCGCAAATGCTGCTCAACAGGCGCAGAAGAGCGGAGAAGCGTGACTCATCGGATCCCGAAGTAGTTGCCTGGCAATTAGCGGTTGAGGGTAGGAAGAATGAACAGAATACTGTGTTGGGGCCATGGAGACGGCAGCGTGTTACTTCACTGATCACCAAGCCGTCTTTGTGGCAATGGAGAAGCAACCTGACGTTGAGCAAAAATATACATGTGCCACATAATACGTATACCGTGTTTGTGTGTCATTGGAGCAGCAGTAAGCATGATAATCAAGCTAATCCAAGACAATCAGGAAAGCGAAGAATAATCAGCTGAACCTTTGCTAACGCTACGTATATCCTGGCATAGCCGAGCTAAGCCACTGCAAATATTTTTTTTTAAAGATACGCCATTGGCATAAAGGCGCATTACGGCCTCCAAGATGCGCGCGAAGAATCTCGAAGGATACCACGCGCTGCTTATGGCCGATCCTGACAAACTGTCAGCGCGGTGCGAATGTTCACGCTTGGGTATTCCGCAGCCGTGCGTGATTGACATGTCTTCCGCGGCAGCGCAGGCAGCACCTGTTCGAACCTGCACGGTACCGTAAGTTCGTATCAAACGTCGCGGGCCAAAAACGATTCGCAACAACCGTACTCCATTACATTGGAGGCTAAGAGGCCTAGGCAGGGATCACAGCAGAATTCGTATCACCCCGAAACTTCAAAGCGCCAAACAACAAGGACATACGAAAAAGAGTGGACACAACGAGCGCTAACTTGAAACTGAATTTATTACAAAGCAAAGTGAAAAAAGGAAAACCACATTAGAAGGCGCGCATGCGCGTACACATGCGCAGACGGCTGACAAAAGCCCACAAAAAATATTAACACAAAGTCACTTTGGTATGACGCCAGACATCTGCAGCAGATTATATTCACTTTCAAGCAGATACAGTGACGGCTGGCTGACACACGCGTCGCCTTTCCCTTTTATCAGAAAGGCTTCGACAATCTCCCTCGTTAATTTATTCCCGTGTCTGAAAATGACAGAAGTGTTAGAGAACCCGGGTACGCATCCGCAATCACTACTTGATAGCACATATCAAGAAGTACATACATATCAAGAAGTACTTGATATGTACTTCTTCGAAGCATCGTCAATTAAGGAGAGAAACGTCACGATGTGCGCTCCCGAGTAATAGGGTAACCTACGCCTGTGCTCGTGCATAAACTACCCCAGTGCTCTCTACCCCACTGCTCTACCCCAGTGCTCTCAAACTACCCCAGTGCTCTCATAAACTACCCCTAGCTCTCTTCAGGGGCAGTGTTGGCGTGGCTTTGAGGGGGGGGCAAGTGCCCCCCTTTGCACCCCCCCCTGCCGACGCCCATGCCTCTCTGTGCTCTCGGCCATGACTCTGATGAGTGTGGTAGTGGTTGACGGCCTTCCAGTGCCGTAGCCAAGGGGTTGGGGGGGGTTCAAACACCCCCCGAAATTTTTCAATTTTGCTTGCGTATATATACACGGACACATACAAACGCACGAACGAACACACAAAGTATGGTTGAACCCCCCCCCCCCCCCCGAAAAAGTTCAACAACGTACTAATTGCGTGCTAATTTTTTTTCTTTCGGATTCGATTGTTGCTTCATGCATGGCCTCCGAGATTGTGCACAGGCGCGCGACCTCGGAGGCCATGCACGAAGCAACAATCGAATCCGAAATAAAAAAATTAGCACGCAATTAGTACGTTGTTGAAAGTAGCACAGATAGATGTCATTTCAACATGCCCACATTTGCCTCATTGACACTTTGATAATTAGGTGAGTATTTTTGGAATTACAATTTTAATTATGACTAATTAATTAATTCTCATTAACGAAAAAATCTGTAGCGGCTATTACAGCATATTGGGAACAATATGCGCTAGATCTGCTTCGCGTAACGCCGTTCCTCTTTTTTTAAATCGTGCTGCGTGATAGCTGGGACACCCTGTATACTGAGTATGTGCAGCGCAAGGAAACGAAGACAACAGAAGACACATAAACGACATAGACTGGCGCTGACTTCCAACTGTTTTATTGAAAAGCATGAAGCCCTCTTTTATACATGCGCACATGTTATCAACTGCTCGTGATGCATCATGGGTTGGCATACAAAAACTGCATCTCTTTGTCACTTAGATAAACACTTGCCGTATTGACGCACTTGATACCAGATTCCCTAATATTAGCTGCCTCTATAATTTCTCGTTCTGTCTTAGAAAATCACGCTTGACAAAGGTCGCTTGATCAAAGTGTGGAGTGCATTTACAACCATTGCAGTGATCTGCAAGATGCCCTCCTGATTTGTTTTTTACACTCAAAAAATGCTCGCGTGCTCTGATGTAGAAACATCGGCCTGTCTGCCCAATGTACTCCTTTCCGCAGCTAAGCGGTATCTTGTATACCACGTGAGTCACACAGTCGGTATAACGATGAGCATGCTTCTTCGCGCAGGTTTTCTTCTTTTCTTTGTTCAGCAAAGGACAAATCTGGGATAACTTGCATGGCGCTGAAAACACCACTTTGACGTCATATCTGTGGGCAATCTTCTTAAGATTGTGGGAAACCTTGTGGATGTATGGTATCACCTGAGGCCTTCGCCAATTCAACGCTAGACCAGAAATTCACCACGGCAGAAATAAGAGTAGTATTTCACAAATTAAATCTCAAATCGGCACCGGGGCCGGACGGAGTGACAAACCGCATGCTCCGAAATCTAGACGAGGACTCTATAGAATTCTTAACCGAGTATATCAACGAGTGCTGGATCAGCGGCGAGATACCTAAGGCCTGGAAAGAAGCCACCACGATCTTAATTCCTAAACCGGGCAAACCAATCAACAAAACAAACCTCAGGCCCATCTCGCTCACGTCGTGCGTGGGGAAGCTAATGGAGCACGCCTTTCTCCATAGGGTAAACGACTACATAGAGGATGGTGGTCACTACCCAGATACAATGCTAGGCTTTAGACGGCACTTTGTACACAGGACGCCATGCTGCAACTTAAGCACCAAGTCCTCGACCATAAATCCAGATCCACTCGAGCCATCCTCGGAATGGATCTCAAAAAAGCTTTTGATAACGCAGCACATGGCGCTATTCTAGCTCGAATTTCTAGTCTCAACATGGGAGAGAAAGCGTACAACTATGTCAGAAACTTCCTGTCGAGGAGGAAAATGAGGATCACCCTAGGGGATGTTAAATCAGACCTCTACGAGTTGGGCAGCACCGGAACGCCACAGGGCTCCGTGATTTCACCCATGCTTTTTAATTTGATAATGGTAGGTCTACCACGGGAACTCGATAAAATTCCAGGAGTTCATCACTCCATCTACGCAGATGATATTACCATCTGGATAGCCGACGGTAGCGACGGCTACATAGAGCAGAGGCTTCAAGAAGCCGTAGCCACAGTGGAGAGATACCTAGAAGGTACGGGCCTTCGACGTTCGCCAGAAAAATCAGAGCTCCTTTTATATAGACCCACGCCCAGGCCTCCAAAATCGTACGCAGGCAGTCGCGAGTACGAAGAGATAAGAGTCAGCACGGCCGATGGCAAAATTATACCCATAGTCCAGCATATACGAGTCCTCGGACTAATCATTGAGTCCGAGGGAACCAACGGGAAAACCGTCCACAAGCTACAAACCAACATCGCCAACGCTATGAGGTTAGTGCGCAGGGTTATAAACAGACACCGAGGCATGGGGGAGGCCAGCGTCATGCGCCCAGTGTTGTCGGTAACGCGTTACAAGTAACGCCGTTACCGGTAACGCGTTACTTTCTTCGGTAACTTAGTAACGTACTCGTTAAAATTTCGGAACTGTAACGGGTAACGTACTTACGTTAATATTTTTCGGTAACGTGAGGCATTACGTTACTCGTTACTTGTGAATCTTGTAGGTGCCATTTTCCAGAGCTCGCCCTGTGGAATTTTTCTGTCGCAGCGTCGGAATGCTGTCGGCCTGCCAGGCATGGACAAAGAGAGCGCGGGCGGAATCGCTTTTGTTTGTGGGAATTGTGGGTACAAATTTCTTACAACGCGTCGACTCCCTGCGGGGATGGCTGGCCACACAAAGCTTGAAGAAAGCCGAGGAATCCGCCATGAGAAACGGTACGGACATGCTTTTCGTGGAAGTGGATTGTAGCAGGTGGATTGCTGGCATCTGCGCCTTTTCGTGCCCGAAGGACAGGCCACCCGAAGGGAAAGCGCATGGGCTGGTATACGCCATACCACGTGCTGATTGTGACGCTTCGTTCGTGGGAAGAGCAAAAAACTTCCCCGAGAGGCTGCGGCAACATGAGAACGACGTCCTCAAGTTCGAGTGTCATAAAAGTACACTCGCTGAGCATAGCTTGGTGAACGACCACCGCATCGAATTTGACAAGTCCCGCGTCTTTTGTGGAATTCTCGCCCATCCAGAAGAGAGCCGATAACTACAGGTGCGCTGCCGATCGCGAGTCTGCCTCAACGAAATTCTGCACATCATGGAGAATAGGCGTGACCCCACGGCAGGAAGAAAACCCTTTTTTCTTCCCTTTTTCTTTTCCCTTGCGCTGAGTAGCAGGCCAGAGCGCACGAGCTCAGGCCGACCTCTCAGCCGTCTAATAAATTCGCTCTCTCTCTTAAAAAGAATGCGAGTGGAACGCGAAGCGTCAACTTTTATCTTTAACGGAAAAAAAATCCTTACTCGCTACCTTGGTTGGCATCTCTCTTTCAATCAAAGCCCCTTAATACCACTTTCACACATACAGCCTTAACCGCGGTTAAGCTAACTAGATTTTGGCTAACCCCGGTTGCAGGTAGCCACACGGCAGACATAACCGCAGCTACTCTCCAAATGACGGTTATCGCAAACGGGTGATTCCACAAGAGATCGACCGGGATCCGAAAATGGATACATTAGATTGGATTGAGTATTTAATATTTTATGCAAATACCACCCAGTAGCCGTAAAATGAACTTGGTTTTCTTTTTAACTGCATAATTTACGAGGCAAGAAATATCGAACATATTCAGCGCAGAGGGACGAATTTCATTACACCTGCCGTCCTCGAAAATTCACGATGTAACTTGCAAATATTACCGTTACAAAGAAGACATTTTGTGTATGAAATGTACGCGCAACAAATAGTAAGGTAACGTTGTTTGAAACTTGTAGAGCGAAGGAAACTATATTTGAAAAAAATGTCTAAATATGCGACATTTTCTTATAGTTGCTACAAAGTTGATAAGATTTACCAACTTTGTTCTGAAAACAAATTTTGCTTCTATCTCTCTGCAACAGCAACTACGTTTTTGGCTATTGAACTCCTGGGCTATTGAACTCCTGAGCGAGCAACGCTGATCTTGAACCCCCCTCACATAAATGCCCGCAATGTTTTGCGCTAATTATTGTGAAACATAAATTTGTTATTAAAAACATTCTTATTGTGGGTTCCTGCCACAAAGACGCATTTATTAAAATTTGATTGCGAAGTAACGGCAGAGGTAACGTTCGTTACTTTTTTTCGGTAACGGTAACGGTAACGCGTTAGCTTTTTTTATAGGTAACGTAGGGTGGTAACGCGTTCCTTTTTTGTTAGAGTAACGAGTAACGTATTTAGTTACTTTTTTTCGGTAACGCATACAACACTGCATGCGCCTAATACAGGCGTTTGTAATTAGCCATGTTGCATACGTAGCGGCTTTCCACAATTGGTACACAGCGGAGAGCAACAAAATCAACGCCCTGATCAGGAAAGTGTACAAACAGGCCTTAGGAGTTCCACAATATGCAAGCACAGAACTACTCCTGAAACTATGCGTTCACAACACGCTAGAGGAGATTGCCGAAGCCCAGCGCATCTCGCAATTAGAAAGGCTGTCCGCAACGAAAACTGGCAGGACCATACTGGCAAAATTGGGCATCGCATACCACGTTCAGCACGGAGAGAAACGCGACATTCCCACCGACATTCGCTCCAAAATCGTGATAAACCCACTCCCTAGAAATATGAACCCCACAACGAATGCAGAACGCAGACGCCACAGAGCAAAAGCGCTGCTCAAAATACACGGCACTAGTGAAAAGCATCTGTTTGCAGATGCAAGCCCCTACTTCAAGAAGAGAGCGCATGTTGCAGCGGCTGTAGACGCGACCGGAAACTGCATTAATGCCTGTACTGTCTTAACGACACGCATTGAGGAAGCTGAAGAGGTGGCCATCGCCATGGCTCTCACTTCCACTAAACATAGTTTTATTCTGAGCGACTCACAGGTCGCGATTAGGAATTTTGCGTGCGGACGTATTTCGCAAAGTGCCCTGAAAGTTCTAGCGCAGAGCCAGGCACTGATGTGTTCGGAGGAACGTACATATCTAATCTGGTTCCCGGCACACACAAACACAGCCACCTACAACCCGAACGAGACGGTCCATGCGCTGTCGCGAGAACTAACCCGCCGCGCAGCCCTAGGGGTACCGACGTCGGGAGATGCTGCTGCCGAAACCGAACCTTTAATAAAAGACAGAATAGCCAGCTATGCAGAATATACCAAGTATCACCGTGACTAGAGGCGGATTTTTCCTCCGCCTCACCCAAAATTAGACAGAAAACAGGCGACAGATTGGCGCAAATTACAAACTCATTCTTTTCCCAGCCCTGCTAAGCTACACAGGATGTTTCCAGAGGTTTACCCAGACTCGATATGTAAAGCCTGTAAAATAGAAGTGGCCTCCCTAAGCCACATGCTATGGGGGTGTCCCAATCAGCAGAAAGACTCCCCAGAACCTCTCCGGGAGCGATGGCGTACAACGCTGCTCAGCTTCGATCTACAAGATCAAACCAGGGCTATCCAGCAGGCCAGGGAGGCTAGTGGGAGACAAGGTCTTCCATCCTCCATCTGAGCGGTCTGGCCCGGACCAGTAACTAGCCGGATCTCGCAATAAAGTTGTTTCATTCATTCTGATGTTGAAACATCGGCCTGTCTGCCCAATGTACTCCTTTCCGCAGCTAAGCGGTATCTTGTATACCACGTGAGTCACACAGTCGGTATAACGATGAGCATGCTTCTTCGCGCAGGTTTTCTTCTTTTCTTTGTTCAGCAAAGGACAAATCTGGGATAACTTGCATGGCGCTGAAAACACCACTTTGACGTCATATCTGTGGGCAATCTTCTTAAGATTGTGGGAAAACTTGTGGATGTATGGTATCACCTGAGGCCTTCGTCTATCTTTTTCTTTTTGTTGGTCAGGTTCCTTTTTCCTTTATGTCCTGTAAAACTGATTCACACACGGCATTTCCCTCTTCGCTTGTCAATGCCGTGTGTGAATCAGTATATAGACAACTAGACAACGAGCCGTTTGTAGCACGAAGCCACAAGCCACAAGCTATAAACGGGTGGTTTGTATTTTCCCTTTCTTAACCCTTCCGCCACCCTGCGGGATTCCACAGAACTCATTTGCATTACTTGCGTCTATGTGCTTCGAGTTGTCGATGAATTCGCCCTCGCGCTGCCAATTGCTAGCTTCCTGGTTAGCTCAATTGGTAGAGCGACCACCCGTAATGGCGTTGGCCCCGGGTTCGAACCCTGGACCAGGACGAATTTTTCGGCAAATAAGAAGCTTTTCTTTCTGGGAAATTCGTACGGATTTCCTTGTGGCTTCGTGCTACAAACGGGTGGTTGTCTATTTCCCCTTTCTTAGCCGTTCCGCCACCTTGCGGGATGCCGCAGAACTCATCTGCAATACCACCTTTTCTCGCACATTTCGACGTTTCCGCCCCGACAGAAGTCCACACCGACGCCAGCGGCCACAGAATCGGTGCTGTTTTGGTCCAGCATGAAACCGATGGCACCCGTGCTGTCGCCTATGCCAGCCGTCTGCTCACCGCAGACGAACGGAACAACTCAATCTCCAAAAGGGAGTGCCGTGCTCTCGTTTGGGCGGTAGCCAACTTAAGGCCTTACTTATAGTCGCCTTGATCCCCTGTGTGCCTGCACGTAACAATGTCTAAATGCATCGAAATTATTATTTTAAAGCAGTGTTAAGAAATTCATTGTGCGACAGGGAGAGGTGGTCATTTAATAAAAAAATGTGAATCAACATAAAAAAGAACGCATCTAACGCCTACACATAGACTTTGAGGCGCTTATCCTCTATACTAAAATGCTTATCTGTACATCTAATGATAGTTTTACAGATCTAAGCCAGTATCTTTAGAGAAAGCTTCAATTCACGATTCGTAAGCGATATAAATACGATTTTTTTCTTTTTTTTTTCTGCCATCCGGGTCTGCTGCACTCATCGACATATTGAATACGGTGTCCTTGACACCTACGACACCTTTATCGAAAGAGCTTGGCAAGAAGAGCCGAAGGAAAGTTGGCCGCCTTCAATTCTTAATGATACCCGACGTTCACGTATTCGAAGGTAATCAGAAGGGTTCTGACAAGAAAAGTGCGCTTCAGGAATAGTCGAGGGGTGTAACACGGCGACGTGGCACGCAAAGACCGGGCACTTTTTGGGGAAAGATTCTCCTCTTCCCAACAAGAGACATTCGCATGTCAAGCGAGCATTATTCAACGCACACACGGCCACCTACTCGCACACACACACACACACATACTAGAGTCCTTGGTCGGTGAAGGTGGGCGAACCGCCGGCGACACGCGTAGCGAGCCGGGCCTAACCGCCATGATGCGTGTGGGTCACGCGATCGCCCTCGAACTGTCGGCGCTGAGTGAACGCTCGTCTCTCATGTCAGCTACCCCCAAGATTACTACGTTTTAGAATAAAGAGAGCAAAGTGAAATGAAAGTCGGTCATGAAAACTGGTCCTGTACAAAAAAAAAAAAAAGCGATATGGCGCAACCTCAATTTAGTCCTTGAGCTGTCTCTTCTTAAGGACTTGGCGAAAATCGTCCCGCCGCATTCTTCAACTATGTTTTATTTCAGCGCATATATTCATTGCACCTAACACGCAGACAAAACGAAAAACAGAAAAAAAAAAGCAGGAGGAAAAAGCCCTCATCGAGTGACAGCATTCACGAGAGGACACAGCATCGTAAAGGCTGATTCACACCGGCGACTAGCACCGGTCGCGCGACCATTTGCGACTGGCGACCAAAAAAGCGACTGAAAGCGACCGATGTTCACACCGGCAGAGGCTGCATGCGAGCGACCGGAATTCGCAAACCCAGAGAGTCACGTCCGGATCTCGTTATCATCGAGCCAAGGGAGCGCAATAAAAAAAGAAAAGAAAAAGCGACGAGCCCGGTTGCAAACAAATGCTGACGTCACTTCTGGGCTTAGCTGATTGGTTCCAGCCATCCTGCGACTGCAGTCGCGCAGCGAGCGACTGAGCAAAAGCAGTCGCTTTGCGACCGAAGCGACTGTTTGCGACTGTTTGCGACCAGTCGCAAAGCGACTAACTTGGTCTCGCGACCGGTGCTAGTCGCCGGTGTGAACCAGCCTTAAATTTCATCTGAGCAAGTAATTCTATAAGTTTACTCTCAATTGGTTACTTCATAGGCCATAGAGCGTAAGGAATGCCCAAAGTGCAGCAACCATCACAAAAGAAACATGGCTGAGCCCTCCGTTGTAGGAATCGGTAATGTGAAACGAAAGTGGAACGTGTCTTCACAGAAGTAGTGCCCATTGTGTAGGGATGTTTGAGAACTTGAACAATGTCTATTGGTATTTGAGAGCAATAGCCCCGTTTCACGTGGATGCACCGACGTTAAAGCCTAGTGGTACATCTCCATCTCGACGACTAACGCCCATGATCGCGATTAAACCGTTGCGGTAGCTGAAGTTGTAACATATACTTGTACAGAGCGTCTCGTGAATCTCGCGCAAGGATGACATCAACAAGAACACTGGTACTCAATATACACTTCTTCAAAGCGTCGTCAATTACGGAAAGAAATGACTCGGTGTGCGCTCCCGAGTAATAGGGTAACCTATGCCTGTGCTCATGTATACGATACCACACTGCGTTTCGACGACGCGGGAGGCACAGGTTCGTAGGTTGAGCCGCAAACGAGTGCTGGCGTCCCGCTCGCCTCTGGCTCGCTCCACCAAGGCACAACATTTGCCCGTCGACATCGTTGCCTTTCGCCAGCGCTTATTGCAGCAGTTTTATTAGTCGGTGCGATGGCGGAGAAGCACCGTTGGGGCATGGACAAGCTGCACTACACCGACAACGAGCCGTCACACGCTAACGCGAAGCGAAAGGCCAAGCACGTAACTGCGTCTAGAGCGACTCCGCAATGCTAGTGCGGCCAGTGTTATTCGCTGGTATAGAAACGCTCTAAGCGTGACACCTCCGAGATAGCTAATCTCGGAGGTCATGCTTTAACTGCGTCGTAGGCGAATCATTCCCTATCTTCGCTACTAAGTGTCATGCCACATCACGTCCCTCGGCTGCTAACAGACGTAGGCACCAAACCGCCACGCCAAGCTTCTCCATCAGAGAGCGCTGTGCGAGATAGAATCTGTGAGAGATATAAGGCGCGTTTGTGTTGCGTTGTGCATCTTCCTCGGTGGCTTAGTCGATAGTGCCCCAGGCGCTTGTCGTCGCGGTCCGAGCGATCGTAGGTTCGATCCCTGCTGGCGGAACGTTTTTCTTACAGCTTTTTTTAGGAGCGAAGCTCCTTATTCCGTGGGTCGTGCGTCCCTTGTACGTAGTAGCCACCTGCGTGATGACGATGACGCTGCCATCACGGCACACCACATGGAATGCGGTGTGCCGTGATGACGATGATGATCGCGATGCCATACAACACATGGCATCGCGAGGGGCGAAGCTCCTTATGTCGTGCGTCGTGCGTCCCTTGTAGTTTGTAGTACGCAGCAGCCACCTGCGTGATGACGATGACGCTGCCATCACGGCACACCACATGGAATGTGGTGTGCCGTGATGACGATGACGATCGCGATGCCGTACAACACATGGCATCGCGATATGGTCTCACATGCACATCGTTTGACCACATGCAACCAACCATCATCACGCCTTTGATGATGTACCCCAGGAGCTTCGCCCACTCATCATCCTTCACTCCGCGGATATGCCGTGGTTTTTTTCTTTCTCATCCGTTAGCGTCCATTTTATGAACGTCATGTCCGTGACGGAAATACGGCACTGAGGTATTGGTGGACCCCGGTATAAAACATTTTTCGTGCGAAAAAACTTCGGCAGGCCGCACGTACCATGGCAATAGATGCCCGAAGCATGCGGAGGGAAGGTGACTGTGGTAAAAATTTTATTGAGCAAGACGTTACGAAATAACGCTAAAGATATGTACAAATGTTGTACGCACAGACACATGTTGAACAGTAGCATATGTTTTATATAACCAGTTGTTCACAGTTGCGTAATGATGCCAACGGCAGTATGGGTATTACCAACACCACAAGTGTTGAGCTGATATGTAGCGCCTGTGCTTGCTAGGATGGTAGCCCTGGCTAGTGCTACGTAGATCAGCTTATGTGGACGGCGCTTAACTACTATTGACCATGACCCGACGTGACGCCGGTATCATAGGTGTACATATGTAATGTTTATAAAATTAGATAGCCAGCGCTGCAATCACAATTGACGTTTCGCCAACATTAGGCCCTAATAATATTTCCAAAGCAGTTCCGATACCTGGCGTGGCTCTGTGGTTAAATACTTGACTGCCAAGCAGAACGCTTCGGTTCGATTCCTGCTGGGACCCTGTTTACTCTTTGTATTCGTCGGGTCAACGCTGCCGATGTCAGTTTTTCGTAACGCTCTCGCATGTAAATTACGAATGTCTGTTCTCGCTGTTCCTCGGTAGATATAAACTGTCAGTCACCTGTGGCGCATACCCGCATACCGCGGCCCGTGGTTTACGGGTATGTGCCACACATGTCTGGAGCAAAGGGTTCGACGACGTACGCGACGGGATTTTTGCGTTATTCATGCCATGTCCAGCCAGACATATTCTTCAGACCCTCTTACCCTCCCATACTAATTTTCTCAACTCCAAGCTAAGAAGGCGATCACGAGAGCCCCCCAGACGTAAGCGGCTAGATAGATAGATATGAAGATAGAAATCCTCAAAGTGCCTGCTGTACGCTAATTTACAATGGTTTCTTTTACCCAAAAAGAACCACGTGCATATATCTCGCACTAGAGTAGAATGGGCTTACGGAAATATATTTTAAATGCGGAGCACTATAGGGGACCAGTCTGTCGTGTGCCGTCGTCGTCGCTTGGCGTAACGCTCCATGTTTAGCATATCGAGCGTACGCTCGCGCAGAGGACAAGTCTTCCTCTTGTTCTTCGAGCACCTTGATGATGACCGCTTATCATCAGCAGCAAAAAAAAAAAAAAAACAGCAAGTAGTGCGCTTGGCGGAACGCAGGCAAAACCACGTATAAAAAAAAGAAAAAGAAGGAGGAAGCAATCGCGAAATAGCGAGAGAGAGAAAGGAAAAAAAGTAGGATGAAAACTAGAAAGAGAAAGAAAGGGAAAGAAATAGATAATGACAGAGGAAGAAATAAATAGAAAAGAAACAGAAAAAGAGATAAAGAAAGAAAAATGGAAGGAAAGAAAAAGATAACCGAAGAGAAACAAAGTAGGCTACCCAGCTCCACACTTCCTTTACGCTTGGCACTGTTAGTGCGAAGCTGTCTTTTTACTATTTTAGACGCATAATCATTAGTTATTTAGGCGAAGAGTTTGATCTGTCGTTGTCCACCTGGTGAATTAATTTTTCCAGACACTTCGACGAAATATTCCACGGGGCAACCTTGCAGAAAGCTAGAGAGAAAAATATAGAATATCCCATAGTAACTAATCTACCACATCGCGTTGATGGTAGTTACTCAGAGGTAACGGTGCTCTGCTGCTGAGCTGAATGTCGTGGGTTTTATACCGGCAAGCCATTCGCATTTTAGCAGGAGGCGAAATGTTCGACCTTCGTGTGCTTATATTGAAAGGCACGTTAAAAGACACCAGGTGGTCGAAATTTTGGGAGCCCTCAAGTATAGCCTACCTCATAAGCACATGGTCGTTTTGGCACGTAAAACTCCCCATATTACAATTATTGCGCAGCTACCCTACCACAAGTCAGCAGTAATGTCAAGCAGGGTTACCTAGCAGATTTTGTGCTAATGGTGACGCTGCACAAAAATGTACTACGCGCGCACTCTCTCAACAATGTGTCAAAAGCTATAGGCTCATTCTGCATGAACAGCATGCAGCACATTGGTCGGATTTCTTTCGGCACGATGCATTCTTTAGGCCGTTGTGCCAGCTCGCGTCTTCAGCATTCCGGTTCATATCAATAAAAGCCAATAAATATCAAACTGGAATCGGTTTGCATATAGTCCCACCTGGACTACCTCCAAGTTGTGCTGACTCGTTTCTCCGCGCAGCTACGCAGTAAAAGATCAAATCTCACCTGACCATGCTCAGTGCCACTAACTTCGACAAGTGATACAAAATTCTTGACCACGGGTGTCGCTGGAGCGAATGTTTCGACAGGAGATGTTGGTGCTCACTGGATGAATATAACCATGCAGCCCCACCACTTATTAAAATATTTTAGCCGTAACTTTTCTCGGGCTCCTTATTCCAGGAAATTTCCCCTTTATGTGAAAGGTGTTAAAGGGCCTCACCCCGGCACATATCACGCCTTAGGTCAGCATACGAGGATTTTCCAAGGCTTCAGACGGCTCATCAAACGAGAACACTGACGGTCAACGCGAGGGATGCAGACTCGATCATCATCACGAGATGACGTCACTATATAACGTCAGAGATCGCCATAATTTTTGACGTCAATATTGCGTCATATCACGTTACACCAGACGACAGTGTCGTCACATAAAATTGTTGCTTGGTACAAGGCGGGCCGATCACGGAGGCAGTGGATAACCAGCAGAGGTGAAGGCAATGCCTCCGATCCATGAGGCCGTGCAAAGCCATGTTGGGCGCAGAAAGTAGGGGTGAGCGAATAGTGAAAGTTCACGTCGAATTGATTTCGAATCGAGCAGTGCCGTATAGTGGCCAAGAATATCAAATATCGAATCGAATATTCGATGCAAAAATTTTTATGGAAAATGTAAGGACAAAACAAAGAAATGAAGTCTGCTCATGTCCTCTGGCACATAATGCGGTGACTGCTACCGAAAGACTACAGATTGTCACGCAGAAACGGAAGCTGTTCCCCATGACTTGGCTTCAGGCTCTCTCGCCGTGACGTTACGGTGTTTACCGCTCATCTGACAACGGTAATGCTGTGCTTCGTCATGAACAGTCCGGGCCCAAAAATCTTACGGCGCCAGTTCACAACAGCGTTTTAACTGCGCGTCGGTATGATCGGGCTTTCTGAACTAGTGGTTCAACGTGGCAGAGGCGACTGCACAGCCTGATCAAATTTTCACATGTCAAGCTGATCACTGAGGGTTTCGCCGGCCGAAGCGGCGCTTGTGGCATACGGGACCGAACTGCACAAGAAGTCCGTGCCCTCGTTTCGGAAGGGAAGGTGTGAAGTGACATATTCACTTTTAAAATAAACATGCGCTCGCTTTTTAACTAGGATATCTCTGAAAGTCTTATCGAAAGGCTTAATGTAGGACGATATCGTTAGTTTTGGCCAGCCCACCCTAACCAAGTTGCAGCATTGGCCTTTGTTGCGTTTTAGATATTCGTGTGGTCGAATTATTTGAATCTTCGAATACCAGCTATTCTAAAGTCGAATCGAATTACCCGGTTAGGTATTATTCCATTCGAATGCGAAACTCGAATGTTCGCGCACCCATGGCAGAAAGCTTTAGGGGGCGGCGGAGGTGTATCACTACATCGACCGAGAATAAAAAAAAGGTCACAGTTTCGCCGCAAGGGCGGAGCAATGAATGCGACAGCCGCAAATTAGAATGTCACAGGATGAACGGGAAGCAACTTGATACTTGCGGAGCGTCGCTCAAGCACTAAGGACACACGAAAAGAACACACACAGGACGAGCGCGTGTCAGAGCTCGACACTCGCATCACGCTGCTCAAACACAAAAAAGGACGCTCGAAAAGAACGCACAGGTATACACAGAACGAACGCGCACTAACAAGTGTCAACGTTGATACTTCGTTTGATCAGCGCGCTGCAAGTGTCGACCAGAAGCGCCAACTACGGGGGGGGGGGGGGGCAGTGGGGCTGGTGCCCCCCCCCCGGACGGCTTTACGGAGGGGCAGAGGCCCCTCCGGCCCCGGCCGAGGATTTTTAATCTGAGGATTTTTAATGGTGGTGGTGGGGCGCGGTCCCCACCACGCCGACGACGCCGGGTGACATCGTGAGTTAAAGAAATGCTTTGCATTTAAATCCTACGTAGGAAGGTGGCGGAAATTTCATTGGTGCGCCCCGCGCGCTCGCAGCTGTTGTTATGCGGACGCTGCGACAGAGCGACGCAGGACGAAGGACATACCCGCCGCCATGAGATGCTCCATTTTACTTCGCATCTGCAGAACTTGTTGAATGTTGAGCACGGTAGATGGCATCACAGGCCAATCGCTCCGGCGGAAACACCGGGGCGACGAACAGGAGAACGAGCGGCGAAGCGCGCGAAGCCAGAGCGCTCGCAGTGCGGACTACTACTACGCCGGACGCCTGGTGATATCGTGAGTTAAAGTAATGCTCTGCATTTAAAATGGCCTGCCTGCGTTTTTCTTTTTTATTCTTTAAAATGTACATATGCACTAAAGAATGAAAGGGGCTCCATAAAGCAACGTGTCATCACCTGGGATAGTTTAAAGAAAACTTTGCAATATTAACTTTATTAACGATAAAGAAAATCTCGCTTACAAGCTCAAGGTTTTATTTTTATTATCTCGCTCAGTATAATCCACGCGACTTCATATCTCAATATAAGCTTGTGCTAACGTGTATGTCACGAAGGAAATTAATGGAATTATATTTACGTGCATGATAAATAAAAGAAAAACGAATGTATGCCCGGAATGGCTGCACTGACACTGAGTAAGCCAGCTTTACAGTTTTTCCTGAGGACGCTTTGTAAATACGATCTCGTCAAGTCTCGCTCTAATAAACTATTTTGAAAGATGTGCTTTGTCGATTTAATCTTCGGATTGAGAACTGCCGTGGGCATGCAGTGTTATGATGGGGCTGCAAATGTTTCTGGCAAGAGCGGTGGGCTTCAGGCCCTTGTTCACGAGATAGAACCAAGAGCTTTGTATGTGCACTGCCTTGCGCATACACTGAACCTGTCTTTGCAAGATTTGTGCACGAAATTTGACGTCTGTCGGGATTTTGTTAGCTTGTTTACGGACCTCGTCAATTTTGTTAGAACTTCCCCAAAGCGTCTCAGCTGGTTCCAGCAGTTTCAGAAAGAGGAAAATCCTGCACTCAGACAGTTTTGCAAAACTAGGTGAACGTTAAAGGCGCGCTCTCTCCGATCGGTCTCCGCTAACTACTCCGAACTAACCAGATTCTTTTTACTCTTTCTTCGGAAGAGAAAAATGACACGGGCGCCAAAGCGAGCGGTTACGCAAAAACGCTTCAATAGTTCGACCCCTATTTTCTACTGAGGCTCATGCTTCTTGTCTTTGAGAGGTTGGAAAGTGTCAACTCCGCTCTCCAAAAGAAGAGCCTACAGTTCACCAGTGCACAGCATTTAGTTAAGGCTGTTGAAGAGAGCATCGGTCAACTACGCGACGACTTTTCCAGTTTTTGGGCGGATGTGTCTGATGAAGCGCGCGAAATGGACATCGGGGCCCCAAGAGTTTCGAAGAGACCGGTGCAGGCACCACGTCGTATGATGAAGGGTCGCGCGCACATGACTTTAATTTCCCCGAAGCTTTGTACCGGCAGCGGTTCTATCTAGTCATCGACACAGTGCATGCATCGCTGCGCACGCGGTTTCCGCCAGAAATGTGGTATCACATGAAGCAAGTCGAGCAGTTCGTAACAGGTGATACTGACGGCACGTATCTATGCGAGTTCTACAAAGGAGATCTCAATGCTGTGCGTCTTCAGCTTCACCGCAATATGTTACTTGACATAGCAAAGCAACGTGCAACGAATCTGATCACATTTCAAGATGTGGTCGACTTTCTTTCGGGAAAAGCAGGTGAACCTTTGAGGGTGCTCCTTCCAGAAGTTGTCAAGCTTCTACAAATCGCCATGACGATTCCTGTGACTTCCTGTTCGTCAGAAAGATCTTTCTCGTGTCTCGAGAGAGTTAAAACCTACCTGCGCTCAACAATGGGACAGGCCAGACTTAACCATACCGCTTTGCTCCATTGCCACAAAGAGCAGGCTAGGCAAGTGGATCTGAATCTTGTGGCCAACGAGTTCATTGATCGAACGGTAGTTAGAGAAAATACGTTTCATGTTGAAATCTAAGACTACCGTTCTCAGGAATACGCTCTAAAATACCGTCCGTTGCCGAAGTTTATTTTCTAAGCCATGTGTATCTGTTTTTATTTATTTGTATAGGATGACTGGTATATGGAAAAGCTTTAACAGTTTTCTTATGTATACAGAATTACAGGTACATCGAAGAACTGTAATAATTTTCTCATTTCCGTGTTCTCAGAGTGTATAAAACCACTGTGAAGTCTGAAGTGTAAAATGGTCTTGGATCGCTAGCCCCAGTTCTCTGTTGTAGGCTACAAATTCAACTATTTATACGTATACAAAATGTAATTTACATCTCTTTTCCGAGCATTATTTGACATATCATTCGTTGGAATTCTTAGTTGAATATCTCCGCGAGGAGGAGGAGGAAAAAAACCTTTATTGGAACTGGAGATTCCAGAGTGCCCTTATCCCCACCGGGCTTGTCGACATCCCTAGTCCGGGACGTCAGTAGTCGAAGCCGCCGCCCGAGCCCGCTGGACCAGAGTTCGCTGTGCCTCTAGTTCTGAGCTATTGAGCAGGGTCGCCTCCCAGTCCTGTGTGGTGGGGTTGGGGATTGGGGTTAATTTTGGGTTCAGTTGGCAGGCCCAGACCATATGGTAAGTGTCGGCCACTTCACCACAGTACTGGCACTGCCCACTTATTTTCGGGTCGTAATGTTTCAGTACGGCTGGACAGAGCAGCGTGTTTGTCTGTAGGCGCCGCAGGACGCGCTCCTCCCTTTTCGAGAGTCCCTTCGCTGGTGCGGGATACAAGCGGCGTTGTTCAGTGTAGTAGTCTCTGATTTCTCGGAACCGTGTTAAAGGTGTGGGAGGTTCAGGCCTATCAGGGCAACGGGGGGTCTCCCGGGAAGTAAGCGCGCGGGCCGCTGCATGTGCAGCCTCATTACCCCGCAGACCCTGATGTCCTGGAGTCCATATAAGACGTTTTGGGGTAGGATCGCGGTCCCTGATACTCAATTTCAATAGTCTATTAGCCAGTGGAGAGATTTCCCCTGCCAGATAGCTCTCGCAGGCTCTTAGAGAGTCTGTAACTATTTGTTTTGATTTAGGATGGGACACCGCCAATGCGATGGCTACCTCCTCCGCCTGATTTGAGTTTGTGGCTTTGAAAGTGAGGCCATCCACCTGTGATCTCCGCGAAAGGCTGAAATTCTCTGTTGATATTATGCACGCGTTGGCATTGATAAGACATGTTCATTGTTTCCTTTTTCTTTCTTTGGGGAGTGATTTTGTGAGTGGTCGCGTTAGGGAAATGTAAAAAAAGAAAAACAGCAGTGTACGATGAAATGAGCGAGCAGATACGTCATGAGTGCTTGTATGTTCACTCTTTACTTTTTTGAAGTGTAAGCGTTTTGTAACCGTCGCATTGATAATTGCTGAACGTGTACCTTACGTATGCCTGTTCGTTATAAATGTATTATTCAAAAATGAAAATATTAAAAGCTTCTGATTACGGAGCCATGATTTGTTCCTGTGCACTACTTTCAAAATGAACACTTCTGGCGCACCTGCGTATCCAGTCCAGAAGTTTCGTAGTATATAGGGTATTTCAAAATACATTTTACTCGCTAAAATGGCCAGCAAAATTTGGCTCCTTCGCGCAACAAGTGGGAATATTTCTTGAACACCGCTTGCTCTTAAATGTTTTACTGGTCACATTTATGCAACAGATTTTTACCTCCGAACTGCCCATTAAAAGAAAAACAAATCGACTCGTTTTTTTTTTTTTTGTGCTGATGGTACAGTCATGCATTATTTTTGGAAAAATGCGACCAGTAAAACACGTATTCAAAGAAATTTCTACTGGATGAGTCAAACCGCAGAAGTTCACTGTTCATAGATTCGCGGGACGTCTTATTTGGGGACACCCCGTAGTTAGCCGACACATTGTTAAAGGTCTTCACTGGTGCAGGTGCCTCTTATGATGATGATGATGATGATTAGTGGTACCTTCTTTGTAGCGGGGTGATGACGTGTCATCTCATAAGGACCCCCCCCCCCCCCGGAAAAATAAGAAGCCTACGCCACTGGTGTCGACTATGTCAGCGCCTCCTTGTTGGGCACTGCGGCGCGTGGAGTTACCCCTCTGCGCCTCCTGCGGCGTGTGGCGTTCGAATTGCTTGCCCGTCGTACCACATTGCGAATGGGTACAGAAATGGACCACATTTTGGTGCTCGTATCAAGAGAAGTGCAAACAAAATCTAGGAGCATTAATTTAAAGCTCCCCTTCGCGCTATCTAGCGGGTGGTACTGAACACGCCGAAGCGCCTCCGAGATCTGCGTACCGCCAGCGGTAAATGCTCACCGTTAACATCCCAAAGAGTGAATGGCATGTGGCAGAGTTGTCTAACGCGGCAGGCTGCGAAGCGGAAGGTCACAGGTTCGAATCCCGGTGGCGCATGTGGAATTTTTTTTCTGAATCATTTTTCTTTGTGGCTTTTATTTACATACGTATACACATCCGGCACATGACGGCGATGGCAAAAATTCGCCGAGAGTGTCCATAAAATTGCTATCTCAATAAGGTGGCTATCGCCTTCGAGTCCTTTCAGGTGAGTGCATAAGGGACCCATAGAGTTCCTGGTCAGCCGCCGCCTCGTACAATATTTTACGTGCCGCGTGACGCCCTCTGGCACACTCACCGCCTTGGCTAGCAGCAGCGCTGGCTGACACTCCAAGAGATTACACATACGGAAATACCCAAAGTGGGCGGGGAATGTCCTCAATCGATAGACCATCGGACTGTAATTCGATGGTTTTGGGTTCGGATCCCACCGACAGAATAGGTGGTTTTTCGCCGATCTTAACTCATTTCAATCTGCGTCATTGTTAATGCACTACAGCTAGGACCCCATTTAATGGGCCCATTGCTTTTCCTGGCCTAACTGTCAGATTCAAATATGTGGAAATGCGCTCATAAAATTCATCTTCCTTTATGCTTGAGAACTACAAGCCTGTTGTGAGCCCGTGTTCAATAAAACTGAATTCGGACAATCAATTACTTGAACCACGTTGAATGATTTCCTGCCTGTCATCTTTCATAAGCTACATCAGCATTCTGTTCTACAGCCGAAACGCACTTCCTTACTGCATTGCTGATATCATCTCATTGATCGTAGGCTAGAATTTGTACGTGAAAGCATAGTCTCTTAGTACTTTTTATGGTAACGAAACTACCGCCTCAGTTTCATCGAGAGCCAGCGGCTACCGCCAGAGGCGCAGCTGTGCATGAGAGGTCATGCGAACGCTGCTGTCGCTGTGTTTGTATGTGGTACACCCTCGGTGTTCTAGTTTTCTAAACTTCCGCAACGGTCGCTTTAATTTCAAGTAGCTACTCTTAACACACAAAATTCGTGAATGAGTGGCTGAGTGCATCGTACGTCTTGAAATGAGCACCCGGGTGAAAACAGTAGTCGCTCAAAACGTGATGGCTTTAGCCTGAAAGAAAAATTCTGATATTCATGATATGATTATGAGGCACGGGAGACTCGAGATCCATTTTTGATCATCTAAGGCCTTTAATCAAATGAAAGTACATGGTCTTTTTTTTTTCTTTTTTTTCACCCCGAGCAATTTGGGGCCGCCATTCCTGGTGAGCGCCGTTAGTATCGACGCTTTAATAGGTATCACTTTTTCATATTTACCTAAAATTACATGCTGCGCACTCTCAACAATGCCCCTGTGATGCCACTTGTGAGAAGAGGCAATCATCTGGGCACCAACATTCACCTGTAATAAATCGCGGTATATTGATTGCGCGGAGAGCCGATTGTTGGCCCAGCGCGCATCTTCAATTTTGTGTTAAACTGCGAGAAATATTTTAACAGGAGATCAATAAATCATTACTGCAAGGGCTTCTTTTGTAGATAGACTTCACCGGATGACCAAGAAAATGAAACTGAGGTGCTTCGCCAGCTATACATTTTTCGCCCACGCGATGCCACTTCTGAACAAAATTTATGCCATTGTAATTAGAATTGTAGGCAGCGACGATGTCCGAGGCATGAATTTGTTTAGATCACATACCCTTGCACATCCATTCAAAATTGGGATCACCACTGTCTAACAGCGGTAAGGCCCACTTTTGCATCTCGCGCTGCTCCTTGTTACTCGCTGTCGCCACGAGGTGGGATCCCGTTACAGCTCCTTACAACCCGAAGAGGGTGAACATGCTGCCATCGCTTTAGCGACGACTACCGCCTCTTGCATCGCTAGTGACAGCTATCCGCAACTTCACCAGGGGCCTCATCTCACCGCAAGCGAGCCCCTTACTCGAAAGCACATCTCCATCTCGTCGCTGCCAAGTTCATTTAATCTGGGCTCCTGGTCATTCGGGCCTTGAGGGGAACGAAGCCGCTCACAACGCTGCCCGAGAAATCGTACACCGGGCTCGGCACCCATCATCCGAGCAGCTACGTTCCCGACGAGCTCAGCAGGCTGACGACGAGGAAGTCGAGTCCTGGTGCGGCCACGCGAAAGACATAATGGTCACGTATGGTGAAATTGTTATGCACTACCGCAGGGCAATATTCAGGCCACGCGAAAGACATAATGGTCACGTATGGTGAAATTGTTATGCACTACGGCAGGGCAATATTCAGGCCACGCGAAAGACATAATTGTCACGTATGGTGAAATTGTTAGGCACTACCGCAGGGCAATATTCAGGCCACGCGAAAGACATAATGGTCACGTATGGTGAAATTGTTATGCACTACCGCAGGGCAATATTCAGGCCACGCGAAAGACACAATGCTCACGTATGGTGAAATTGTTATGCACTACCGCAGGGCAAGATTCAGGCCACGCGAAAGACACAATGCTCACGTATGGTGAAATTGTTATGCACTACCGCAGGGCAAGATTCAAGTGCCCACCTCCTGACAAGTCGCTAAATAAGCACCTGTCGTGAACATGGCGACTATTACGAACAAGAACATTCCCCACTCCCACGCTCTATACTCGCATATATCCACACGTTTATACGCCCCAATGCAAAGCTTGCGGGGCGGCTCGCACCAACCTCGACCACATTATCTGCGCATGTCCCGCAGCGACACACACCATCAAACACAGCGCTAATCCTACATTTAGGATAACCACACCAGAGCGACGGGAGGCTATGCTGCTCATCGCGTGCCCGGGTGACCGACTCTGGGCAGTCCGGCTGAACGAAGACGCCGCCAAGACCCGAGGTCTGGCCGCCGCCTGAAGTAGGGGGGTCTCCGGTAGGGCTAGACTCCCGGCTCCCACCCCCCCCTTGACCCAAAAAAGGGCAAAAAATTCAGTTTTGTCTCTCTCTCTCTCGGTAAACGAAACGCGCTTTGTTACTGGGTAAACCAAACACAGAACGTCTTCTGCATCGGCGTCCCACATCCACACTTCAGTTGTCTAAAAAAATAGCGCAGCAGATTCAAGGTCCATTCATATCAGTCGCCAAACTTGGAACGAAAAGCGGTCGAAAACCTACTTCCACAGACACCAACGCGCGCCATGCGAAAGCACGACTAGGTGAGGTGGAGACAAATAACGAAAACCAAGAACTCAATTTAATGTTCCTAATTTTAAATATACCAAAGTAAATTAGCAATTTCCTTAACGGTTTATCTGGCACTGGGCTAAATAATTGACTCCTTCATTTCTTGTTTTTGTTTTGGTTGAGCGCCAGAAATGTGTGGGTGAATGCAGGTAGTCTGCTATGTGGGCTTGTGTTTAGTTCGGTGCATTGTCGGATCACCTAATGAAGTTGGCACCTAATGAAAGACGCCATATTGTAACGGGCTGAAGAAGACGACGAGGAGGACAGGAAAGAAGACGACGTGGACAGTCCCTGCTAGCTGGCCACCATCTTGTCAGCCGCTGAATTTACTCTCTGTATATATAGTGTAAATATATTTTCTCCCCCGGAACATCTTTGGTGGAGGTGCGGGGTATTCTCCTCACGCAATACGAAGCTTCGCAGCGGGCGCTTAGTTGTCTCTTCATTGGCGACCGAAGTCAACATCACCGACCCTACACCGTCTACTGTGCCTTCTCCAACCGGCCTGTCAACCCTCATCTTGGAGCCCCCGAGAGACCCAGGTACCTTTTCGGGCACCGGTGGTGTGGTCGTGGAAGACTGGCTAAAGACATACGAGCGCGTGGGCGTACGTATGCGATGGCACCCAACCCTCATGCTGGCATAGGTCGGCAAAAATTGTGGAGCTCACTCAGACTCACTCATGAAATATATTTTGCCCTTAGGGCTCACTCGGATTCAGACTCACCAAAATTTTCCTGAGCCGCACTCACTCGGACTCACATTCACGAAAATTTTCTTCAACCGGACTCACTCGGACTCATACCCCTCATATTATTATTCAAACAGGCTCACTCAGACTCAGACTCACGTCTCGATCTGAGTCTGGGTGAGTCCGAGTGAGTCGACTCATGAGTCCGTTAGCCTAGAATAATCTTTTTCGACTAGAATTATCTTTTGTCGATGCTCTTTAACACCAATATGTCACGTCGTCAGTGCTCTTCTTGGCCCTTTTTGATATAGTACCTTGGAATACGAGTTATGAGTCATTGCAAACCAGTAAGGACATTCTTCTTGAAAAAGATGACAACATAAACACATTTATCAAAAACTTCCCTGAAAGATTTGGTCAGTGTGTGTGTGTGTGGGGGGGGGGGGGGTCAAGGCACCACCCTACGGAATTCACGGCTCTGATTAATAAATACTGAAATGGTGCATGAACGATAATGCTTTGAGATACGTGTGAGTCGACTTGAATTCAGGTAAATCTTATAGTAATGCTGAAGATGAGTAGATAGCACTGTGGCGACACAATACCGCGCAGCATTCACTTTGCTATCAGGCAGCCCGGCGTGACACGACCACACGCTTCACTGCAATCGGATAAGCCGCAGCGCCACCGCAGCGTCACCCAAAGGCTTACGTCACCAGCAGTGGCTACAAAACCAGGCTGCCAAGATTGGACGCGCCTCATTTTGTTCCACTACCTCTGTCGAGCGTAGCGTCAGAATGCTCTCCCGAAGCTGCTACTGTAGCTGAATAAATGTTCGTTACGTTTTCATGTTGGGATGCGTCTTTCCGTCGACACGGCATCCCACATCTGGTGACCCGGAAACCGAACTAATCGCACCGCCATGGCCGACTCGGAAGCCCTTGCCACTCTGCGCCAGCAAGTACAAGAACTTGAACAGCAACTGCAGGCCCGGCAACAGGTGCTCCAGCAGCAGCGCGTGCCCACTAAACCGCATTCGCCCGATGACTCCGCACTACCTCGCTCGGGCCACGTCCCCCCAAAGCCCCGTTCCGGCGGTCGCTGTCAACGCAGGCCCCGCTGCTACCACGGCCGTTGCCGACCTGGACGCCTGGAGGGTACCTGTCAAACTTCCACCGTTTTGGGCGGACTCGCCCGAGGTATGGTTCGCCCAAATCGAGGCCCAGTTCTCTCTTGCGCACATCACGCAAGACCGGACCCGCTACGACTACGTAGTCGCCCACCTGGACGCCCGCTACGCTAACGAGGTCCGGGACATCCTCGCCCATCCACCAAAGGCCAACCTTTATGAACACCTCAAGACGGAACTCATCCGCCGTCTGTCACCCTCGGAAGACTGGAAGGCTCGAGAACTTCAATCCGCAGAACTAGCCGAACGCAAACCATCGCAGCTCCTCCGCCACATGCGTGCCCTCGCAGGCAACATGGAAATGCACGATTCTTTCTTGCGAACGCTTTGGCTCCAGCGACTTCCACCGCACGTCCAGGCGATCCTGCAGGCCCAGCTAAAGCTACCAATTGACCAACTTGCCGAGATCGCTGATCGCGTCATCGATGTCTCTTTGCCGCAGTCATGGCCCACCATCCAGGCTGTTGCTGCACCACTGAACACCACGGGGCTCGCGCACCACATCGATGACATCGAGAGACGGCTCAGGTCCATTCAGCGACACCTCGATCAACACCCAAAGACGCGCCCACGCTTCCACTTTCCAAGCCGTGACTGTAACACCACCTCGCCACAACAGACCGGCGCTCACGGCCGGTGTTACTACCACCGACGCTTCGGGGACAGAGCCCGGCAATGTCGACCACCCTGCTCTGCCCGGCACGAGGGGGAAACGCCAACGGCTGCTCGTAGGCACGGCTGAGAGCTGCCAACCTGGAGGCCGTCGCATCTTCGTCACCGATCAAGTCACAAAGCAGCGGTTCCTTGTCGATAGCGGTTCCGACATCTGCTGCTACCCACGATCCCATCTTCAAGGTCCTCGCCCGCCGACATCTTTCGAGCTCAGCGCGGCAAACCAGTCCACAATCAAGACGTACGGCTCGCTGCGCCTGCACATCCAGCTCAGGAACCTACGCCGCGACCTTCATTGGAATTTCGTCATCGCCGACGTCGCTGAACCAATAATCGGCTCGGACTTTTTGGCACATTATAACCTCCTGCCGGACTGCCGCCACGATCGTCTCATCGACGCGACAACGGGACATTCCACCCCAGGCCAGCGAACGACCGCCCAACAGCCAAGCATCAAGGTACTCAGTGTTGACAATCACTCGCCGTACCACGCCATCCTCGCCGAATTTCCCGGATTGACGCGCCCCAGCGGACTGCCACGCAAAGTGCAGCACACCACCGTGCACTACATCCGGACCACTTCAGGCCCCCCGGTTTTCTGTCGCGCCCGTCGCCTTGCCCCGGACCGCATGCGCATAGCCAAAGCAGAGTTCGAGGCCATGGTCCGCGAAGGAATCGCCCGCCGCTCCGACAGTCCATGGGCCTCGCCACTACACCTTGTTCCGAAGAAGACCGAAGGTTGGCGGCCCTGTGGGGACTACCGTGCCCTGAACGCGCGCACCATCCCAGACAGGTACCCCGTCCACCACATACAGGACTTCGCCCATCGCATTCATGGCTGCCACGTGTTCTCCGTTCTAGACCTGGTGAAGGCCTACACACAGATACCCGTCAATCCGGATGACGTCCCGAAAACGGCAATCATCACTCCCTTCGGCTTGTTCGAGTTTCCCTTCATGAGCTTCGGCCTGAGGAACGCTGGACAAACCTTTCAGCGCTTCATCGACGAAGTCATCCGCGGCCTCGACTTCTGCTTCGTCTATCTTGACGACATATTGGTCTTTTCACGTGACGCCGACGAACACCACGAGCACCTTCGTCTGTTGCTCCAACGCCTCGACGACCACGGCCTACTCGTCAACGTCCAGAAGAGCACTCTCGGCGCCTCAACCGTCCAGTTCCTCGGCCATGAAGTTTCGTCAGAGGGAACTCGACCTTTGCCAGAACGCATCTCTGACTTGCAGAAGTACCCTCAACCCATCACCGCTAAAGACCTTCGCCGTTTCCTCGGTATGCTGAACTTTTATAGACGTTTCTTACCGCACGCCGCCGACTACCAGGCGCCCCTTCATGATGCCTTGGCTGGTCTACGAGGCAACCAACCCGTCACGTGGACACCGACTTTGGTGAAAATTTTCGAGGAATGCAAGGCTGCTCTCTGCACCGCCACGCTTCTCTCCCATCCCGTTCCTGACGCTCCCTTGGGACTCTTCACGGACGCCTCTGGTTTCGCCGTCGGCGCCGCCCTCATGCAACGCGTGGACAACACCTGGCACCCCTTGGCATTCTTTTCCAGGAAACTCTCAGCTCGGAAGACGACCCCTTCAAAGGCCAGTTTCACCGACGAAACCACGACCGCTGCCCCGACGAGTTTGCCAGCTTACTACAGAGAACTGCTGGCCATATACGAAGCAGTCCAACACTTCCGCCACGTTCTCGAAGCGCAGCACTGCACTATTTACACCGACCACAAGCCTCTTACCTACGCCTTCTCTCAACGTCGAGACAAACTCCCGCCGGTTCAACAGAACCAGCTCTCGTTCATTGCCCAGTTTACCACCGACATCGAGCACGTTAGCGGGAAAGACAATGTGGTCGCGGACGCACTTTCACGTGTGGCAGCCATCAGCTCGGTGCAGATAACAGCGGACGTACTCGCCGAGGCTCAGACTACGGACGCCGAAATGCAGGAACTTCTCAAGGGCAGGTCCTCACTACAGCTACAACAAGTCCCCATTCCAGGGTCGACAACCACAATCTGTTGCGACATGTCGACAGGACGAAGCAGGCCCTATGTACCCCTGTCCCATCGCCGTGGACTTTTCAACCAGCTCCACAACCTCAGCCATCCCGGCATACGCGCCTCTACACGCCTCGTGGCTGACCGCTATGTCTGGCCCTCCATGCAGCGGGATTGTCGCACCTGGGCGCGCTCCTGCATTCAATGCCAACGCGCTAAAGTCACCAGGCACGTCACGTCACCACTCGGAACATTCCCCCAGCCTTCTGGTCGGTTTGAGCACGTCCACCTCGACATAATAGGACCCTTTCCCCCGGCTGGACCCTATCGCTACTGCCTCACCGCCATCGACCGGTACACTCGATGGCCCGAGGCATGGCCCCTCGAGGGAATCGCCGCGGAAGACGTCGCCTCGGCCTTCTTCGCCGGCTGGATTGCTCGTTTCGGCGCCCCCCGCCGCGTAACCACCGACCAAGGACGACAGTTCGAGTCGCACCTTTTCAGGCTCCTCGGGCTGACCATCGGTTTTGAACGCTTGAGGACCACCAGTTACCACCCCTGCGCCAACGGAATGATCGAGCGCTTCCACCGACAGTTCAAAGCAGCCATTATGTGCCACCCGGACTCAACCTGGCTCGAGGCCATCCCAGCCGTCATCCTCGGTCTTCGCGCCACCTTCAAGCCGGACATCCACGCTACCCCAGCAGAGCTCGTCTACGGGGAACCGCTCCGCCTCCCTGGTGAATTTCTCACTGCGCCGCCTTCCAACAACGCGATGGCAGACCCCACCGACTTCGTCGCCCGGCTCCGACGCACCATCGCCGTCCTTCGCCCGTCACCTGCAGCTCACCACTGTAAGCCCGCACCTTTCGTCTTCAAGGAGCTTGCAACGTGCACGCATGCCTTCCTCCGCGACGACACCGTCCGCAGGCCCTTCCAGCCACCGTACACCGGACCCTACCTGGTCGTTCATCGCGACGACAAAAACTTCACCCTGCGCATCAACGGGAACGAAGTTCGTGTTTCGATCGACCGGCTGAAGCCAGCATTCATCGCTTCTGACGAACCAGGCAACACCAGTACACCTAAAGGCGCCCATTTCCAAACCTTGACATCGCAGCCTGCTGCTAGTGTCACTACACGCTCTGGACGTCGCGTGCGACCTACAGACTTCTACAAGCCGTGATGGCTCTCTACTCCGCGGGGGGTGATGTGGCGACACAATACCGCGCAGCATTCACTTTGCTATCAGGCAGCCCGGCGTGACACGACCACACGCTTCACTGCAATCGGATAAGCCGCAGCGCCACCGCAGCGTCACCCAAAGGCTTACGTCACCAGCAGTGGCTACAAAACCAGGCTGCCAAGATTGGACGCGCATCATTTTGTTCCACTACCTCTGTCGAGCGTAGCGTCAGAATGCTCTCCCGAAGCTGCTACTGTAGCTGAATAAATGTTCGTTACGTTTTCATGTTGGGATGCGTCTTTCCGTCGACACGGCATCCCACAGCACCATAGGTTGGCAAAAAAAGTAAAACTCACTCAGACTCACTCAAAAAATATATCTTGCGCTTTGGACTCACTCGGACTCAGACTCGCCAAACATTTCCTGAGCCGGACTCACTCGGGCTCACACTCACGAAAATTTTCTTCAACCAGACTCACTCGGACTCAAACTCAGCAAAATATTACTCACCTGGACTCACTCAGACTCAGACTCATGGCTCAATCTGAGTCTGAGTGATTCCGAGTGAGTCGACTCATGAGTGAGTTCGCCGACCTATGCATGCTGGCCAATGTGATCTGCTACCTGAGAGACACCTTGAAGGTATGGTACGAAACGCGCGAGGAGGAGCTGACCAGCTGGGAGTTCTGCAAGCTTCGGGAGCTATTTGGTAGGCCTGTGGGACGTCAGAGCTCCGCCTAAAAAGATCTCGCGTCTCGTGCTCAGACATGCACAGAGTCTTACCTCACGTACATCCAGGACGTGCTCGCTTTGTGCCGCGAGGTGAATTCACAGATGTCCGAAGCCGACAAGGTCGCCCATGTAATCAAGATTATAGCAGATGATGCCTTTCACCTTCTTGTATTCAAGAACTCATCTACTGTGCAAGACATCATTGCCGAATGCCGGCGCTTTGAGGAAGCCAAGAGCCGCCGCATGCTCCACCACTTTGCACGCCTACCCAACACGGCTGCTACGTCCACCTGCGAATACCTCCGCCGGCCTTCTACGGAAAGTTCCAGCGACGTTGTCCGCATTGTTTACCGGGAAATTGAAGCCGCGGCTCCACTCACGTCAACAGCCGTCAACTCCGACAACTATCACGCCACCGTCTCCCTCATCCAGACCATCGTGCGTCAGGAATTGGCCAATGTCGGTTTGAACATCTGCGCCATTCATCGACCTGACTATGTCCCACCAAATCCACCTGTCGTTCTCACTCCCAACCACCGTTTTTCTGCTCCCTCAAGTTATCGTAACCCGGCGGAATGGCGCACACCAGCAGAATGGCGCGGAATGGCGTTCTCCCCGTAACAATATTATAGGGAAATAGTCGATCAGAACGAGCGAAATGCCGGCTTTCCTACTTTTGGCTCTCTGTTAGTGTTGCTTTCCGAGATTGGCACAACAGTATCCTGTCTTTCTTTCGCTCTGACATGCTATACTTGAAGTGGAAGAAAACGGAAATGAAGTTATTAGGCGCCGCTCTATTTCTTCAAGAAGAAGTGATCCCAAACGGCACGGCATAAAACCAGCTAAGACGTTAAGAACAAAAAAATTACACCATCTCCCGCTAAAGGGAACCATGTGTAGATGCGAAGCAGCGGGCGCTAACGCTTACACTGGCGGCGGCGTTGACGCTGGCGCTCATCGCGGCGTTGCGCAGGAGAGAAACCTGGGGAGGCGCGAAGCACGCAGTGATGGACCGGTGTTTCGGACTGGAACATGTCAATCACTGCTAATGGGCAATGAGAGACAGAAGACTCCGATATGACACAACGACCCGCAGTCCGCTTTTAGTTAACGCGCACGCTCCAAATTTTTATTGTTCAACAACGCAGAGGAGAAATCGCCCACCGGCACTACCTTGCAGGTCAAGATCCAGTGCCCATATATTCGGGGTGGCCAGTGAATGGTTGTGCAGCGCGAGCAGTCGGTTTTTTCAATCAAGAAACTCGCTAGCAGACGCTGCCTGCGTCTGCGTTGCGAGGCGAGGGAGGGGGGGAGTGTAGGAGAGGAGAGAGAGAGGGAGAGGGGACGCACATGCGCAGTGGGGATGTGGACGCCGCGGACAGGGATGCCTAGAGGAGAGAGGGGGGGAACGTAGGAGAGGAGGTGTGTGGAGAGGGTCTGCGCATGCGCAGCAGGGGTGGTCAGGCCGAACACCACCGGATTGAACTCCGTTCTAAGATACTTCGCATCTAAAAACGATGAAGTATTGCTGGAGGCCTTCAGTAGATGCCAGGAACAAGAAAACGCTGCCGACACTCCAGCACCGTGCGCCTGTTTCCAGGAAACACCACTCGTTCTTAATGTTTAGTCATCGCCATTTCGGTCATGAAATAAAGGATGGCATCGACAAAAGCACGTGATGGTGTTAATTTTGTCGCAAGATATTACTATATCGTTCATTTTCTGCCATTTAGGCAACCTTTGCCTAGCCAATTCAAACATAAATGAACTGTTCCATTCTAGAACAGCCAAATCCAAATTTTACTCCTGAATACCGACGATAGTGGGCTATATGGATTTTAGCCGCAAAATAGGTTTCAAGTATTTTGATGACCAGGATACACCGTCAAAAAATTGTTGGGGCAGGTCCGATCATGTTGTCATTACCGAACAGCTGCTTTCTTGTTTTCCAGTTTCGCTTAAAATGAGCCTGGCTCCTTTAGACAAAAAGAAACGAAAAAACGCCACTCATAATCTTGTCCCGTATTACGCATATATACTCCAATGCGTGCGGCGTATGTCGCGCAAGTTTTGATGCTTCTATAATGTCGTTGTCGCAGTTTGTATGATCTTTTTTTTTGCACGAATTCTGCAGAATGAAAGAGTGAGACTGGGGTTGCTGTTCGCCTCATGGCTTTCGCACGTCAGTGATTTCCAGGGTCTTGCGGGTTTTATTTTCACTTATATGTGATAAGATTGAATTGCAAGCTATTATTATTTAATGAACTATAGCACAACCCGTACTGATGTTAGACCTTATTGAAGAATCATTGACCTAACAGAAGATATCTTGGCATTGGCGTGCCGTAGCTTTTACTTCCTGCTATTGTTATTCAAGGAGTTTTGAAATTATAATTCGGTTATTAGGGAAGGAACAGGAGGGAAAGGAAAGGCAGGTCTCTGTATTATTTTCCGCGCTCGGTTAACGCCAATTAGCCTTTTTCACCGTGCTGCCAAATTAATCTGTGGTCCTTGCGCGCAGCCCGGATCAAAGTGTGCGGGAGATTATTGAGGCTGAGGAAATCGCACGGTCCGGCGACGCATGCGTAAGCATGCCATCGCTGCACCTTTCCGACAAAGGACTTTTGTTTCTGGCGCGACGTAGGGACGGGGGGCGGCACCACGGCACAACGCTGACGTGTTGTGCACATTTATTTTTGGTTTCATCTGCTTCTTACTTTTTCTTTTCACTCCCTGGTTTTTTTCTTTCCTTTTTTTTTTGTTTTTTTTTTCTTTTCTTTTTTTGTCCTTCGCTCCGTATATAACTGTGTGTTCTTTTCGAATAAATTTTAGTTGGACAAATGCACTGCGTTTACGTCGTCTCGTTTGTCTCTCGTCTAGTATTTGCGCTAAACCCCATTATGACTGAAATCGGAGGTATAAGCGGCAATAGTTCGAATAGAGGCGGTGCCAATGCGTCTGAGATGCTTCTCGGCTGCACACGTTCTCTCGAATAACAAAAGTTGTTAAAGTATGACGCCAAGTGTATGGAAAGCTTTTAAAAAAGTGATAAGCACTTGAAATTATTAGTCGAGATTACAAAGCACACCTTTTTAGGCGCATGTGAGCACTATAAAGCGAGCCATAATTTTTGTTAAGTTTTCATAATTAAAAATATCATTAAAAGTTGATCATAAGCGAAAACACTCAAATTCCTGGTATTAACGAAAGCACAGGCACACTTACGAGCGTTACCACTAAGCACCATCAATCATAACCTGGTCTTCCTTGGGATAGGCAGCTTTGTTTCTAATATCGCTCGTGTTTCCTCTACGGTTACATTGGTAATCACCCATTATATTCGACAATTTCGTACCAGACCACGTGTTGACGTACTGGGTTGTTTGTATCGTGTTCAGTGACTGTGCTGTGTAGTTCCGTTAGTTGGGTTTCTTTTTCTTTTTTTTTCGACTTGTTTTTGGGTGTGTTCTCGCATTAACCTTGACGTGTTTGAAGGGTAGTTGAGGGGAAGCTAAAGAGCAAAAAAAAAATTGATCTTAGTACAGCGTGCCGATTTTCTGTTTTCGATCTCAAACTATTTGCAGTATAATGCTAGCATGTGATTACGTTACTACGAAAAAAATTAGGTAAAGCGTAGACCTGATGTCATCCCCCCCCCCCCCCTTTCTTTGCCTCCACGTGCCGTGCAATCTAATAATACTGCCACATCACTAGTGTGTAATGCCATATCAACTGCGTGTGCAATCTATCTTACTGTGTGTAACCTGACTTCACTGCCACGAGTACCAAATGTGCACGCATGAATATTTGTCGACTGTGTGTGACCGCTATTTTAAATTCTGTCATTCTTGCTATCGATAATCTCCACGAAAATATCTCGTTTAAGCGTGTTTATAAGGAAACCCACCATTATGTACTTGTTACTTTGACAAAGTCTGATCCACCAGACGAAACGTTAGTGAAAATATACAGTGCCACACCAACGAAAGTCGTATTTTCTTTGTTGTTCCTTATTCTATCGGGGTCCGCGTGGTTCCTTTCCCACCGTGTGTGTGTGTGTATATATATATATATATATGGAGACCGATCTTGATGAAGATCGGTCTCCGATCGAAACATGACAAATAAACAGTTTTTTTAGAAGCGTATATATATTTTTCCTATTTGTTCTGCGGCAACCGAAGCCAGACTCTTCATAATCTCTCTCTCTCTCTCTCTCTATATATATATATATATATATATATATATATATATATATATTGAATATTTATTCATGGCAGATATTTAGTCTCGGGGCACTATTTTACTTATTTGGGATCATTGCACACCCACTAACGTGATAAGGAAATGTGTCAAGTTTTAATAAAAAAATCTTTATTAGTAAGAAAGCTACGCGCGGTCGCGTACGCAAAAAATAGCAAGAAAATCAACAAAAAAGATTTGAAACAGGGGCGTCCCTTACACAAGGTGAGCAGCACTGCTAGAATCCTCCATATTTGCAGCTAGTTCCTTCCGGGACCTTATTCTTGTCTGCCTTTGATGGAGCGCCACCTCGGCATTATTTGATCTTTTTTTTTTTTCTAGCTGGCCTTGCCGCACCAGTGCCGTGACGGGATGCATTTGCGATGCGGTGCGGATTGTTTGTGCGGCAAGCTTTTGCAGTGCAGAAGCCAGACTCGATGGCATATCGCTTCAAAATATCAAGTGTGTCTCTGCTGATATCATTGAAATGACACACAGCGTTACACAGAGCAAATATCATGATTGGCACGCCCACATATGTGTCCCTCAACATAGACAACACATGTACGTCGTCGCGGTCTCGCCTGGTGAGAAGTTTATGACTTTTAAGATAAGAAATGGTGCCTCGATAATGCAATTAGAGCCTCATTACATTTTCGCACTTGATATAATTTTTAAAGAACCAACAAAATGCTACATGTCAGCCTAATATTATGAAGCAAGGAAAACTGGCACTTTCAGTTTCGGTTTCGTAGATGATAGGTGGTCTAACATTTTTGCTTGTATCTTTCGAAAGAAACGACATAGTCAGAATTCTTACACAACAAAATGATTGGCGACAAATTGCGCATTTAACATTGCCAAGAACCAAGAAATGATATTTAAACAAATTGAGGCAGCTTCGCCCTAGTGGTGCCAAGCCTGAAGGAAGTGCGGAGCTGTGCAGCCTGTTTTGTTTCTCTCGGTTTTCTCTTTCTTTCCTCCGCTATTTCTTTCTTTTCCTCTTTAGCAGTTTTTTCTGCGTTTTTTCTCTTTATTTCTATTTCTCTTCGTACTTTTTTTCTTCTCTCTCTCTTTTTTTTTATTTATCGCTTGCCTCCTCTTTGAATTTTTGACACGTCGTTTGTGTTCTCGTGTTTCCCTAGCCATATTAGTAATGTCGGCACTTAATATCATCATCAAGACGGTCGAGAAACAAGAGGAAAAGGTCTTCTTTCGCGCGAGAGCGCGCTCAATATGCTACAGTTGTCTATGCTATATCTGGTTTTGCCTGCGTTACGCTAAGCGTCGTCGACAGCACTCGATCACAGCATACGACAGCTGGGCCCCTAAGGTGCCCCGCACTTTAAAAAAAATTGCATTTTCCACTTCACCTTTTTTTTTAACACCAAAGTGTGTTATGCCGCGGTTCACCAAGACTTCACTAACGTATTTCCGTCACGGATGTGACGTTGTTAAAAGGTACATGAACACAATACAAAGAAAGAAACCAGAAGAAAAAGTTACGCAAAATTGGAAGACCCGAGAATCGAACCCATGACGTGTCGATCCGCGGCGATAGAAAGCGGGCGCTTAACCGACTGAGCCATCGGTGCATTTGCGAAGAGCGCTTCAGACGCGCCTTATATATCTCACACAGTCACACTCCTTCGCTCTGTACCCGCGCTCTTCGTTTGTCGGGGCGTTGCCGCCGCCTAAGCGCGGAGAAGAGAAGTACTGCATTATGACAACAACTAACACCGACAGAGAACGCTGCGGTAGCCTCAGCACTACGACGCCTCGATGCCAGCATTCGAACGGACTCTAGCACCAGAGCGGCCTACCAACGCCGCCTAGGTGGCGTTGGCCCTACTTGAAACAAAGTGTAGCGTTGCCTCCGCAATCAGCTCCGACAAGGTTTCTGGAGCTAATTTCGCGGGCCATTAACGGAAGCTCTAATTGCGACGCGCTCTGCGCGCTGATTTGACTCGGTGACGACGCAGTTACGCGCTTCGTCTTTCGCGTTGTATTGGTGTGAGTTACATGCTTCGTCTTTCGCGTTGTTCTAGCGTGTGCAGCGTAGTGCAGCTTCCGTATGCAGCAATGGTGTATCTCCGCCGTCTACTCATACGAGTGCGATGGTACCGACTACGAGAACTTCTGCATTAAGCGCCGCCGAAAGACAACGGCGTCAACGGGCGAATGTCGCGCAAGTCAGTTTGGTAGGCGTTGGTT
Source organism: Rhipicephalus appendiculatus (assembly GCA_030522465.1). Taxonomy (NCBI): domain Eukaryota; kingdom Metazoa; phylum Arthropoda; class Arachnida; order Ixodida; family Ixodidae; genus Rhipicephalus; species Rhipicephalus appendiculatus. The sequence goes on along the minus strand of JALIZH010008310.1, from coordinate 679,082 downwards.
TGGTGCAGCGACGGACACGCCAGGGGGGAGCGGTAGGCCTTCGCGCGTTCACGGCTCAAGCTGAGAACTCTGTCTTTCGCGTTTGTGAAGTTGAGCGCATCGCGACCCAACTGGCTGCCATACAGACGCCGATGCAGGGCCGAAGTGATCGTGTCTTCGCCGAAGCGACCTATCAGCAGGACGCTGCTCGCCGACACGACGCAGCATGCCAAGCACATCCACAGGATGGTCACCGACCCGCAAATCACGCTCCTTCACTGCAACGGACTGTCAGTTGAAAAACGATTGAGCGAAAACCCGTTCGGTTTCGCTTCCACGGTTTGCGAACGCCTATGGTTAAAGTGTGATTTGCGCGATTCTCCGGTGCGTGCCATGTAGTGTCTCTGGAAAGTGTATCCCAGTCGTGAGTCGTTGGTTGTCGTGGTGGAGAGGTGCCACCAGTTGTAAACATGGGTGCATCAACATGTAAGGGTGCTGTAGCCACTGAACACCATTAGACAATAATAAATATCATTGTGCAATGAACATTGAACTACTTCTGTGAAGACACGTTTCACTTTCGTGTGTTATACCGATTCCTATATCAGAGGGATCAACCACATTTTTTTATTAAATGTGTTTAAGGAGAGGTTGGTGCCTATACATGGCTCCGGCTACTCCTCTTCCCTTACTTAATAATTTGCGTCACGAACTTATGAATAACAGTATTGTGAACTTCAGGCACAACAATGTCCTTTTAAAAGGAATGTTCTCACTTCATGAACAATGTCCACGCATCAACAACAATGTTCCCACACAAGACACACAAGAAACGTTCGCACTTTGCAGAAGAGTTCATTTTTCAGTCCTTGATATAATGCGATCACCCGCCAGTCCCTGGGTACTTGCCCGCACCCAGCTATCTTGAATCACGACAGACAACACGAAACATGTGACCAGAAGTATGTCAATGCGAACAATAATTACACATTTGAATCAGTACCGTTTTGATATTTCCGACTCTTCTAAAACTGTACTAGAGCACGTGCAGCAATCTTTTCAAGAGTTTCTGTAGGCCATGGACCCAAAACTTTTGCTAGTGATAGCGGCCGTCTATCCAATCTGTTTAGCTTTTCTAAAAAACTTTTTACGGGGAACACCTTAAAAGAATGCATGTTAGTGAAGATGTCGCAGACCACGTCGCGATACAATTTCAAAGTTTGCTTGACCAGACCTGGCCGTAAAACGGACGAGGAATCAATTTGATTTGTTGAGTTTAAGATGTTCCTTTCCTCAGAGTGGCTCCACATGGGCAGTGACCCTTCGAGGCCAGGCGGCAATAGCTAGCTGCTTTTCCATATAGTGGGAGTTTTAATCAGTGCCTCCCACACTGAGCGCGTGTGTACAGAAATGCGCGTGTGGAAATAAGGCCCTCGAAGGCGCGCCGGTCCCAAGCGTATTCTTATATGCGCCATTTACCGTGAATCGATGCTCTCGCGATCGTTTGCTTGCTGGCTATCAGCCGTTTGTGATACGTTAATGTGATCTTTTATCGAGGTTATCGAGGTGACTTGCCATTTCACCTTGCCGCAGTTCACTGTAGCCTGGATATTAACGCATGACCAACGTTGTTGCCTGCAGCAACTGAACTGTTGTTACAAAGTACGTGCGTGACGGGCCGTCATTGGTGTTCCGTCATTTGCATAGGAAGAGCGTTCACACACTGTGTAGAAAAAGAACTAGGAGGCTCACCAGTAAATATACCGCTGTGAACGGTATGGCAACGAAAAGCGTTAAGCGAAAAGTCAGAGAGGCGGTTAGGATTGACTGGATGGCAGCGATGTAAAAAAAGAGAAACTACAGACAGGGCAAAAACGAAATAAGGAGGGAGGTATTTTATGATAATTCAAGGGGAAGCAAGCGCCTTACTGTTTGAATTGAGATCGGGTTGCCTCAGAATGCGTACTTGTAAACCAAGATTGAGTAAAGAAGAACAATGCACGTGCTCTCGGGAAGATAAGGAAACGAAGGAGCACGTTCTGACTGAATGTGGCAATATCCACCCAGGTGTATGTTTGGCCACGAGCCTACATGATGCCTTGGGTTTTAGGGACAACAATGGCAAGCTGAACACACCCGCGATAGAAATAAGTCAGAGATGGTTATTGTATTGGTGGGAGAAAACTACACAGGATGGAGAAAAGTAAATATTGGGAAAACTAAGCACAATCTGCCGTAAGGAGCACTGAACCAGGCTGTAAAGTTACGTGTTCTTCTTTTACAGCAGGATAGATTTCATAGAAGTAGACAAGGCATTAAGCCGACATTAAAAAAAAAAAAAAAGATACAGAAGAAGGAGAAGAAGGGGGGAGCTCTTTCTTACTTTCTTTTCCTTTTTCAGTCGAGCCTGGTGGCACAAATGTGACCGCCCTGCTATAAAGGGGACGCTCATAGCATCCATCTATCCATCCATTCATCCATCCATTAATGGAGTTGAAACTGTGTCGCGTAAACAGTTTACATAAAGTTACTGGTTTGAGCCATTTCTACTGAAATGAAAACCAGGGTTTGACGGAATCCCGTCTGGTCGGGAGGAGCCATTGCAAAAGAAAAAGAAACACCGACCACAATAAAAACATTTTAAAACAAGACGAGACACGGGAGCCTTGTTCCCAGCCATTCCTACTAAAGAGATGTTTTTCTTAATTTCAAGGCGCTGATCTTTCATGACTGCAGTGATAGCTTATTCATTCTTGTTTTAAATGCGAAGCTTGTCTTATTGAACCAAAAGCAGTTCTATCTATCTATCTATCTATCTATCTATCTATCTATCTATCTATCTATCTATCTATCTATCTATCTATCTATCTATCTATCTATCTATCTATCTATCTATCTATCTATCTATCTATCTATCTATCTATCTATCTATCTATCTATCTATCTATCTATCTATCTATCTATCTATCTATCTATCTAGCCGCCTACGTCTGGGTGCTCTCGTGATCGCCACCCTAACTTGGTGTAAGCCAAAATTGGCATGAGAGGGTAAGAGGCTTTCACGAATATGACTGCGTGGTCATAGCATGAATACCGTGACAATCCTGCCGCGTACGTCGTCAAACCCTTTCCTCCAGACACGTGTGACACATACCGGTATTCCACGGTACGCGGTATGCGGGTATGCGCCACAAATGAACGACAGTTTGTATCTACCCAGAAACGGCGAGAACAAACGTTGGTAATTTAAATGGAAGGGCTTTAATAAAACCCACCTCGGTAGAGTTGACCCGACAAATGCTAAGAATAAAAATCAGGATCGCAGCAGGCATCGAACCGAAGCATTCTACGTGGCTGTCAGGTATTCTACCACAGAGCCACGCCAGGTCTTGGAACTGCTTCGGAAAAGGACCCTGTGCAGACGTAATGTCGGTGCAACGTCAATTGCGGTTGCAGTGGTGGTTATATAATTTAATAACAAAGCAATAAACATTACCTGTGTACTCCTACTATACAGGCGTGATGCTGGGCTAACATCAATTGTGGTTCCAGTGTTCGCTCCGCTTTTATATCAGTCTAATAAACATTACTACATTTGAAGTGCTGTGATTCAGAAACCAATATTCAAACGCTGCCCGACCCCGGAGGCATGCGTTCACGAAAGTTGCGTATGCCATTCATGTCATCGCACCATAAACTGCACTTCGTTTCCATAATACTGACGTACGGGCTCTAACGTGAGTGCTGACGTTACGTCAGACGATAAGTTTCTCTTTAAACGCCACCGCAGTCGACGTCCCTTGTGAGCCCACAATGTGCACACAACTACTACGCTTACAAAAACACGTCGCTCCACCTCGTAAAGCTTGGCTCAAAGCCAAAAAATGCAGCATAGACAGTGTTAGCGGTAACGGGTTACTTGTTTCGGTAAGTTACTAACGTACTCGCTACCATTTCCGAACTATAACGGGTAACGTACTTACGTTAGGATTTTTCGGTAACGTGGTCACGTGAAGTGTCACGTTACTGGTTAGTCCTTTTTCAATTATCCCGGTAGTTTTACACAAAAGTACTTTGTCTCATAGGCGCCACTTTCGCAGAGATCGCCCCAATTTTCTTTTGTCGAAGCGGCGGACAGCTGCCGGCCCGCTAGCGTTAAGATTACGATGTAATGCATCCAGCGCCTATTTAGCGTAGCTGCGGACGTATTCATTAATAAGCGAGACAAGCTGTCCAATGACCGCTTTTAAATGCAGCTATTGTTTGCACTATACAAGCAGTTGTACTTATTATAATGCTGAAGTTAAAGGAGGAAAATAGTATGTGTGTGCAAATATTTTTTTTCTTGTGGCGGAACTAAGCCGTTTAAGTATTTCTGACCATCTGTCCTCTTAGTAGAAACACACGATCAGATTTACTGTAAATTTGTGTTGCGTAACGCTTTCTTTGCGGATGATGAACTCTGCTTCTTTGCTTAATGCAACACTGAGAAAAATGGCTTTTCCAAGTGTCACAGAGTAAGAAGCCATCCCAATGAGCTCGACATGCGGCTTCATTGGTGACTACAATAATGCTGGGAGCCGGCACGTTTGTGCAAGTTATTCTCGTGAAATCAATGTTTCATGTAAAATCATTTTACGGTTAGGCGTTTTATGTTAAATATAAATATGACCTTTATGACATTGCTACTGTGAGTTGCTGCAGAAAAGATGCACTGATTCAGATTTCTGACCATGGAGTAACGGCGCAAGTGGCGTGCTTTACATTTCTGGTGTAACGGTAATGGTAACGCGTTACCTTCTTTTTTGTAGGTCACGCAGGGTGCTAACGCGTTCCTTTTTTGTTAGCGTGACGAGTAACGTATGTAGTTATTTTTTTCCGGTAACGCTTACAACACTGAGCGTCGAACACTACTCGCTGACGGCTTCGCATGAAACCGATTCCCCCAAGGCGTGGGATTTGCTGAATTTTTTAAACTTTGTATAAAAGTATACAAAAAAGTGCGAAATGCTGCATGTCTAGCGCTTTTTTTGAAAAAGCGCAGATATTTTTCTTGAGTATTATATTCACATTGTGGGATTTATAAGTTCCTACAATAAAGGATACAAATACTGCGAGAGCGAATGAAGCAGAAAAACTGCCACAACATTGTGACAGAGTTAGAAAAAGTAGCATTTCGACCCATATTCCGGCCTCATTTTCGCAATGTAGCGGTCCAAGTGAAAATGTGGCTTACGCATCGTTTCGTAGCATGCCTTGTTGGTGTGGCATAGGGAAAGTCTGAAAAGAGTAATTTTGTTTTAAGTGAGAAAAGAATTTTCCAACTGAACAACCATAACGTTGTGCGAAGTGTGTCTTTGCCTCGCCTCCACTGCATAGCACGTATGCTCAGAATTGCGGGGGGGACTCTTTCCGCAGCGAAAAATGCCAGTCATACAACTGCTTGCCACTTATTTTAGTAATACTGCATGCTGTATACAATATGAAAGACAGCAGTAGTGCTGAAATTATGGAACGGTTTCTTGCCCCTTGGACCATCAAAGGGTAGGTAATATTCACGTGGGGCAGCATTATAATGTTATCGATGGCCTGCAGGATATACTGAGATGTCGTGTGTTGCTTCTGATAATTACGATGAATAGTCCTATCTAATAATTACTGGCATACTTAAACATTTGTTTGCTTAAGTTGTTTTCATGATGTGTCAGGTATAGGTCAACGCGTGATTGTTTACCACTGGTTTGGCTGATGAAATTATGTGTCCTAGGGGTACACATTTAAAATTATTACATAGAGTGACCTTAAATGACACATGAGTCAGCGTTACCGGACGGGCTTTTAACATTTCCAGCAGTCGAGGACCATTAATAAAAAGGGGGGATTAAAATGTTAAATCCCGTCCGGATATTTCATGCCATATATATATATATATATATATATATATATATATATATAGTTGCAGCAAGGAAATAACGCTGGCCCCGGTAGAATAAGGAACAAAAGAGAGTACGACGCACGTTGGCTTTGTAGGGTGCAAAACCAACGTGCGTCGTACTCTCTCTTGTTCCTTATACAGGGTGTTTCAAGAAATGTGTCCACTATTTTTAAAAAAATCAGGAAAATGCGGTATTTGCTCACTGTCTGCACAACTGCTTTTTCTGTAGCGGTAGGCTTCTTAAGATGGTTGAAGACATGATGTGGTACAGTAATTAAGAAAGTTAAATTAATTAACTTTTTTAAAGTTAAGGTTAAGTCCAAGGGGAGAATTGAAGTCCTTCATGCGAAGAACCCATTTCAGCTTTGAGATTTCAAAAAAACGGCCTCTAGGAATAATTGCGAAGTAATGAAATTCTCCCAAATTCAGCGGTGAAACCGAAACTGAAACGCGGAAGAGCGCAACTGCCACATTCGTCTGAGACGTCCACAATGATTGAACGTCATTATATCAACAATCAACCGACTTCTTGGTGTGCGTGTATGGGCTGCACTTGCAGTAGTAGCACGCATGACGCCCATACGTTAACGAACGGGGAAGAACTGCACCTCTGTAACCATTGTCTAGAACAGTGACGTCATTCTAGTCCTCTGCTTGTTGCGCTCATCGGTGCTTGGGTTTCGGTTTCGCCATTGAATTTGCCTGAATTTCATTACGCCAAAATAATAATAGAGGCCGCTTTTTCGAAATCGCAAAGCCGAAATGGGTTCTTCGCACGAAGGGCTTCAATAGTCCCATTGGACTTAACCACCTAACTTCGCTAATTAAAAAGTTAATTAATTTAACTTTCTTAATTACTGCCCCAAATCGTGCCTTCAACCATCTAAAGATGCCTGCCGCTACAGAAAAAGCAATTGTGAAAACAGCGAGCAAATAACGCATTTTGCTCATTTTTTAAAAATAGTGGACACATTTCTTGAAACACCCTGTGTGTGTATATATATTCCTTTTTTAATTTCTTCTTCCCTGCTGTCCTAACACGGTATATAAAAGAGACACGTTGTACATATTGTTATGCCTTGAAAAAGACGGGGTTCCGGTCGAAACGTCGGCAGAAAAACAGTTGTTATGTGAAGGCGCATCTACTTTTATATTTGTAACCTTGCTCGGCAACCGAAGTTATTCTTCAGCATATATATATATATATATATATATATATATATATATATATATATATATATATATATATATATATATATATATATATATATACATATATATATATATATATATATATATATATATATATATATATATATATATATATATGTGTGTGTGTGTGTGTGTGTGTGTGTGTGTGTGTGTTTGTGTGTGTTGACATACGAACACCCCGCCCCCCCGCCTCCATCGAAAAAAATTTCTGAATACGCCACTGCCGATCATGGAGACAGTGCCAAACCGCGTTAAGTGCAGAAAGCTTTCGGAGGGTGGCGAGGGAGGTTCAATACAATGACTGAAGAAGAAAAAAGATGGCTTTTGCCTTCGAGTCGTCTTAGGCGAATGCATAAGGGACATTGTGCGTATTTCATTGCGACAGGAATTATACGGACCGTCTCGACGGGTTTTTGCCGTCGCCGTCATGTCCCGCATAAAGTCCAAATTGATAAGAGCCCCCCAGCGCATCGTACGTTCTACCCGCGGGTAATAGCGCATGAGCGGGGGGCTACGAACACGGCTGAAGCGGAGATCGAGCAAGCCGGCCCACCTCCGTCCCTCCGAGGCGCATGCGATAAGATCCCCCAGCCGCTTAGACCGGCCGTCGAATGCTCCAGCAGAGAGGAAACGCCCTGCTCGTCTTTGACGAGAATGAAAGGACGTGAAGGGGGGGGGGGGGGGTCCCTCGAGCAGCAACTGTTGACCTTTGATTTTACGAGCGTGGTCGTCGCTGCCACGCGCGTTATCTGGGTATCTCTTCAGCTGTCAACGGACGGCTCGTATATTATTCTACGTGCTGCGCTCTCACGCGAAGAGACGGTGCGAAAAATGTGCCTTGAGCGGCCGTATCCTCTTACACCCGCGTTTTGTAGAGTTGCGTGAGATCGGATCCAAAAGAGTTAGCTGCCAGCCTCACGTCGTTTAACATTAAAATTTGTTGCTATCGCATTCATTGTTTCATCCTTGCGGTGAAATAGTGACTTTTTTTTCTCGTTTACGCGATAGAAGTTACGGTCACCGGTGGCGGCGGCGACAGACACGCCAGCAAAATCGGCTGTTGTTCTAATCTCCTACAGCTTTCGCTGTGAAACATGCGTATCCATTAACCTGCGCATTGAAAAATGACGTGTAGGTTCGCTTGAGTGAAGGTATGGACCAAACTAAGCGGCCCCATTAGAAAGGGCAACCGCCCCCTTAGACCCTCCCCCCCCCTTCCCGCTGACCCGCGCGAAGAACGACTATGTTCTTCAGAAAACAGTTGTCTTTTTATATGCGAATCATTTCTTTGCGTACTGTAAGCACTTTAGCGTTTCTATCTACGTATCTATCTATATATCTATCTATCTATCTAGCCGCCTACGTCCGGGTGCTCTCGTGATCGCCTCCTTAACATGGTGTGGACCAAAATCTGCATGAAAGGGAAAGAGGTATTGAAGAATATGTCTGGCTGGTCATGACATGAATAACGTGAAAATCCTGTCGCATACGTCATCAAACCCTTTCCTGCAGACACGTGTGGCACATACCCGTAACTACGGGCCGCGGTGTGCGGGTATGCGCCACAGGTGTTTGACAATTTATATCTACCCAGGAACGGCGAAGAGAGACATTAGTAATTTGAATGCGAGAGCGTTAAGAAAAACTGGCGTCAGCCGCGTTGGCCCGACGAATGTAAATAATAAAAATGTCAGGGTCCCAGCAGGATTCGAACCCAAGCAATCTGCGTGGCAATCAAGTATTCTACCGCAGAGCCACGCGAGGTCTCGGAACTGCTTTGGAAAAAGACCCTATGCAGGCGTAATGTTGTTGAAACGTCAGTTGTGGTTGCAGTGCAGGCTATCTAATTTTATAAACATTACATATATACTCCTATGAGGCAGGCGTCATGCTTCGCATAACATGGATTCCCATGGTGCTTGGGATCTGCCAAATTTTTTCTGTAGTTGTTCGCAGAATTAGCGTAGTGGTTTCCCAAAATTAGCATAGTGGTTTCCCGTTTATCTTTTTCTGGCAGAAATCGAAATGAAGGAGAGAAAACGCCCAAATTGTTCGAAAACGTAACACTATCTCGCACCAGCATGCACACTCCAAGCCGTCGCGCACATTCACAAAAGAATCAAAGCGCTTCTTTCCAGACACCTCGACCTCGCCCGATGAAAAAGACTATAGAGCGGCCTGGTTATTTGCTTCGGTAAATATGTAATTTTAACACTGCCCATTCAATTACGTTGGGTGTTGCGGCGAACTTCCACAGTAAGCGTAGGGGATAATGTTCAAAATTCTTTGACATGGCTTTGTGGCACTATTAACTTTGTCTCCATAGCCTAGCTGATGTTGTCTTCACGAATGGTATCTTACCTTTGCTGCAGGCTCCAGGTTCGACGACTGAAAAGCTAGGTTCTGTGCATCCGAACTCCCACACCGTTCTTCAAACACGTGACGTAGTATCGAATGTTGAGTCCGGCGGTGATAGTTCGGTACAATGCGGGATTAGACAAACGTACTAGGTTTCACCACACTGACACTGCATCATAGTTGACTGTCTTGATGAGCCACCGTGCCTGTTTTACGTACTCTCAGCGTTCTGGCAGGGTTGAAGTGGCTACGAAGTTGCGTCCATGATGCACCAAGGCGGAAGCATGACTGTAAAATAGGAGAAAAGAGCAACGGCTGGTTAGGCGATGATGCAAATCAAGTACGCTCGAATGAATTAATCTCGCTAAAGAATACGTCGTTCGCACCATCATCAGAACAGAGGCAATAGCAGTGCCCAAAATAAATAAAACAAAAGAACCTGTAAATGGAACAGGCTGAATGCCAGCTTTCACGAGTAGCGAGTGCCCATTCCAGCTAGAAAAAAAAAGCACTGCATTAAATGCAACGTTTCGGAAGAATAACTGAAATGCCCAAATGCTTAAGAGTGTAGGATTGAAAACTGGGCAAGTTGGAAACCATTCATAGCTGGTAGAGGCAAAACAGCGCAAAATAACGGGGACTGAGAAGAGGCCGGACACAACACGAGCGCTGACTTTCAACTGAACATTTTTATTGAAACAACAAAATATACTCTTACTGCGCATGCTCTTACAAGGTAAGTGAACTCATGACACTCCTGGTGATTCCATTAATAGTACACAGCGCAAGACGAACAAAGGACGAAAAAAGGAATCACAAAGACAAGCGCTGACAACCACAAAGAAAACCACACAAAAACAACAACGAAGACAGCGCTTGTCATTGTGGTTCCTTTTTTCGTTCTTTGTTCGTCTTACGCTGTGTATAATTAATGGATCACCAACTGGCCCAAACGCAAACCTTACTCCTGGTAAGATACAAGGCAACGAATCTTAACACTGCTAGCGATTAAAATACTCTAAAAAAGGAAATTTCCTTATCCTGCAGGGCTAATGAAGGCTGACTGACACAGTTGCGCCCTGCCTTCTATATTCTGTGGACCTCGAATATTTCCCGTGTCAACTGATCGCGGTGGCGGAAAAGAATCCTCGGTCGAGAAAATTCCGCGGTGCACCCGCAATCTCGGCCCTGAGAGGTAATGTTTGCTCGACGCACTTGGCAATGCACTGCGGAGATTGCGGGTGCACAGCGCAATTTTCTTTTCCGCCACCGCGATCACGGGAAATCTTGGAGGCCCACAGAATATAGAAAGCAGGGCGTAACTATGTCATTCAGCCTTCATTAGCCCTGTAGGATAAAAAAATTTTCCTTTTGAGATTATTGTAATCGCTAGCAGTGCTAAAATACGTTGCCTTGTATCTAACCAGGAGTGTCATGAGTAGAGACCGGATTATAGGCAAATGCCTATTTTTTTCCTTGCGTTCCTATCGCGCCACTTTGATATATGAGCATGAATTAGGGGTAAAGGAGGGCTTTTATAGTGCTTTTATAGTGCCTATAAATGCCTATTTTTGGGGTTTGTGCCTAAATGTCTATAAGTGCCCATAAATGCCTATTTTCAAAATTGGTGCCTATATGAACGCTATTTAGCCTCAAATTTTGCTTTCGAGTACAGTTTGAGACCGTAATTAATGTTACCGGGTAAAATTGACGTTTCGGAACTCTATGGGGTGCCTCAACCTAGTTTTCTAGTTCAACAAACTTCCGGTAAGAAACCGCTAGCAGCAGTGAAATGGGACGCGCCGGCCACTTTACCCCGCCGCACTGACATGGCGCGAGCGGTTGGAGCAGGGGAGAGGAAAAGACGCTATTTTGTGCAACCCTAAATCGAAGCACGTCCCAGCGTGTACAGTGGAATGGGGAGAGGAAAATAAAGGCGGGAAGAGGAGAGGGGAAGAAGAGGAAACCGGCGTCTATGGCCGAGGACGTGGCGGGCGGCTTTTACCGCCGGTTTTCCAGTCCAGTGTTCCCATGTAATTGAAGCACCTCCTTGAAGACTTGGGCGCCGTGGGGGGGCAGAAAACAGGAGGTGCCTGCGCGCAGCAGCAGGAATATGGAGAGCGAATGCGAAACCATGGAGTGCCGTCAGGGGAAAATAGAAAGTAGGTAAAAAAAATCAGATGTGCACATGGCTTTTGTTTCGTTTGTAATTTACTCTTAAAGGGCGCTTCACCAGGTCACATGAGAAATTTTAGTCAGATACTGGAAGTGTTCGCGTGCCCAATGAAGAGCTTTGTACCACAAAAATTTTTAATTGGTTCATTACGATCCGCGAAAGCATGATGCCGGTAGGTGAGCTTGAAACCTTTGCCACTCGCAAGCCAAATTCCTTCCCTGCCCTCTTCGGTATCAGAGAAACTCGGAGCCGGAAAATCACACGACGTTGACGCATCAACACGCCATGCGCACGCAAGATTACACTATGTGCACATGACATGCCCAAGCCAGGTCGTGCGCACAAGCGGTGTTGTATCGTTTCGGCGTTCGCTCTATAGTGTACTGCCTGTTTCTGTGGGATGGATCCGTCTATGCGTTTGGAGAGGCTGGCATGGATCCTATATCCTTACCACGACACAGCGCTTCGCACAGCTGGAACTGCTGTAAGGGACGATGCACCAAAAACATGCTAAGCGTTGTCAGGGCTGGCGCCCGCACGACGCGGGAACGGCGACACGAACACAAAAGAAATATAGGCATCTAAGTCTCGCCTCGCTCTCGATTCGAAGAAAAATCTAAAGAAAAAAGCGCACACATTCCGTTTGTATGTTTTAATATTGCTATTAACTTTCATTCTTCTATTCAAGCAACGGATTGCACAAATTACACATGTAGCCTCGAATAATTCTCGCAGTTTCATGTACTACTGTGACATATACAGGACCATTCCTTGTTGAACTTCACCTCCCCCCACATTGGTGCGCGCGCCCATGAGATAGAGGGCACGAGGCATTCAGTCTGACATTTCACCTCCTTCCGGGGAGCGTAGCGTTGCAAATCTTGGCAGACGTGATCGTTAGCGCACTGCATGCATTACACTTCTAGCTCGAAACGCTCAAACCTGGTAAGGGGCCCTTTATGGTGTTCACACGAAGAGGAGAAATTGACTCTGCGCTATTAGACCCGGCCAATACAAGGCTAACAGACCCTTCTGGCGTTTTAGCGGTCTGGCTATTGAATCCTGTGCTGCCCAGGAGCGTGTTTATTCGATGGTGGACACTTAACTTACCATTCCGAACAATAAAAGGAGATACCGTGTTCTGGAAACCGTGCCCGAAAAGGGACCATTGCATGGCTATGTTAAATCAATAACGCCTTTGTACAATCATAAAATATAACATTTGTTTGCTTTCCTGTCGTAGACCAGGTCGCGCACGTCCTTATTCGAAAATTTGAGTTTTTGTAAAAATTTATTGTGCCTATATTTGCAATTTTGGGGGGCCTAAAACTGTGTTTTTCCTGCCTATTTTTGGCGCCTAAAACACGATTTTTAGTGCTAAAAATCCGGCCTCTAGTCATGAGTTTACTTGCCTTGTAAGAGCAGGCGCAGTAAGAGTATGTTTTGTTGTTTGTTCAATAAAAATTATCAGTTGAAAGTCCGCGCTCGTGTTGTGTCCCCCCCCTTTCTCAGTCCCCGTTGTTTTGCGCTGTGTTGCCTCTACCACCAGCTATGAAACTTAAGTGTGGCTCATGACCATTGTGAGGCTGGCTGCTGCTCCCGTTAGGCTACCATTCATCAAGCGGTGTTATCAAACAACGACGCCTTACGACGTGTCAGTTTTACTACAAAATCAGTAATTACTACTTTTTCTGTGCCACATGTTTCACCTGAGGTCGCGTTATGAAAACGTGTCACATGAAGAATGAACAAAACAGAAAATAGAACACAAATATGTGCATTTTTTTGAAATTGGTGAATTCACTCATCCAGGAGTCGTTTTCACATTGCAAACTCAAAGCTGCTTGTGTCAACTTCGTTAGATCCATCTTAAAAACGGCGCAAAGACCGAGAGGAAGCACAAAGGTAAGATCAAGAACAGCGCTCCTAGTTGACCTTACTTTCCTGTCTGATTCGTCTCGATTTTTGTGCGGTTTACTTGCAATGGATTCATGCAAAATGACCCAGTTAATCACACTTATGGAGTCCCTTTGTCTCTCACATGAAAAAATGCCCCCCACCTCCCCGAAGGGAATCGTGTGGAAATGCGAATGCATTTCGCGCGCGCTTCACTCCATTTATATATGGTGGTTGTGGTTCGAAGAAGGGAAAGGCGCCTAATTTCTGCAGCCCGGTCGGGAGCACGGCGCAGTGCCTTTTTTTTGCTTTTTTTTCTTTTTTTTCTTTTTTTTTATTTATTTTTTTTTCATATATAGCTCCGCCGAGCTCCCGCGATGCGAGCGCCCTCACGCACCAGAGCGCGCTCCTACTCTCCACTCACTCTCCGCTACTCCGCCCACCTGCTCCGGTTGCTAGGGGCGAGGATAAGCGCGCGCGCCCGCAGCTGTTGCTATGGGAGAGGGAGTGAGAGCGGAGAGATAACACCTGCCGGCGCGCGGACGCCGCCGCCGGACAACGCCGGATGCCTGACATAGCCCGACTAAGAAATGCATTCGCATTTAAAAAAAATAAGTTGGAGCCCTCTCCCTATCTGAATACGGTGGCAAGCGAAGCTAGCCGTATGCGTGCATCATCCACTATTAAATGCGAAGCACTTCTTTCAACACGAAAGACCCTTTTGCCGTATCTATCTATCTATCTATCTATCTATCTATCTATCTATCTATCTATCTATCTATCTATCTATCTATCTATCTATCTATCTATCTATCCGCCTGCGTCTGGCCGCTCTGGTGATTATCTGATTATCTCCTTAAAGGGGTACTGACACAAAAACATTGGTCTCGCGTTTTTTTTTTTTTGCTGCAATGTGTTGCTGGGGGCTTGTTAGTCGTAACACGGCACCTCGTTTGCTGCAGCGCGCGGCAGATAATTAATTACAGGCTCCTCATTATCGACCAGTTGGAGTTTTGATTTGAGAGAGCTCGAAAAACGACAAGCCGCCTGGCGCAACTATCACCACCTAGCGTACGCAGCCCTCGACCACGTCAGCACACGGAACTGTGACGCACTTCCGCACGGTCCGCATCAAGAAGTCCTTTCGAATAGGAAACGGGAGAGCAGTGTCGCCAAACACAAAAAACTTTCAACCCGTGCGCCGCGGCCACGGACTCGACCAGCCGCCGAGCAGTATAGGCTAATGGAACAAACGCGCCAAAAGAAAAATGGCGGCTATGACGTCATCATAACTTGTTTTATTGACTGCAGCGTGTTCACGTGAGGGAAGTAGGGTGGTCACCTAGGTCCCCTTTGCGAGTGTCAGTAGCGCGAGGGAGTCGATCGCTGACGCAAACTTCAAAATTAATTTAAAATACCTTCCAAGCTATATTCGCTGTTGATATTTTGCAGATGATATACACATGTTCACAGGAATCGAACCCGGCAGGCTGTCTCAGCCGCGAAATTTTGTGTCAGTACCCATTTATAGGGGCCGTGAAATATTTTAAAGCGTGGTCCGATAACGCCGCCGATTTGTAGCCGAGGCTTCTGAGAACATATGACAAGTATTGTCGCGCAGTACGCGACCTGGAATGTACAGATAATTCTCAAAGTTAGAAAAAGCTCACTCCTCTTTCGACGAATGATGTCATAAGCCCAATTGATCACGCAATAAACCCAAAGAGCACAGACATTGTCTGATTTGAGCATCTTCAACTGCATAATTACCATGCTCGTCGCGACGGGCCCGCGCACTCGCTCGCGCTAAAAGTTGCCGCGCGCGCGAGAAAGAAGAATAAAAAAGGTAAAGACGTGCACTGACGAGCTTTTGCAGCTTCCACCTCGTCCTCTCCCTTGCGTTGTTTTCAGCGCGCTCGTTGATACGAAAGGAGAGAGAGAGCGCGTGGGACAAACCCCTCCAACATTGCTCGCACTTGACAGACTCTGAAAGCTTTCACGGCGGTCGATTCGCGAGGCAATAAACTCCTTTTGATGATTACGCCATTTGATGATTATTTGGAAATGTATTGCAGGGCTCCTTCGACATAACACGAACCAAAATTCGCATGGGAGGACATTATATAGTTTCGGAAACGAAGGATTGCGCCAAAAACACCGCACATGAAAGACAGAGACGACGACACCTGCGCAAACTTACAACATTTTTATTCGCACCTTTGGCGAGTGAATATAAAGGAGAGAGAGAGGGAAAAAACCAGATTGAACGGAGCTCCCATGCGCAGATCAAACTGCAAAAAGAAGATAGGCGGTCAAAACCCATGTTTTAGCACCATGCATGTAAAAACGCACATGCACTTTTAAATGCGAAGCATTTCTTAGCGAACTTCGGCGACTTTGAGCGTATCTATCTATCTATCTATCTATCTATCTATCTATCTATCTATCTATCTATCTATCTATCTATCTATCTATCTATCTATCTATCTATCTATCTATCTATCTATCTATCTATCTATCTAGCCGCCTACGACTTTGTGCTCTCCTGGCCGTATCGTTAGTGGGATTTATACCAAACTTTCGTATGTCATAACATGACTGTATGACGAACATAAGTGGCTGGTCATATCATGAAAATCATGACTAACTTGTCATGAAAAGTATCATTTACATGCCACGCTCATGGCGCGCTCGCGGCCGTTTCGTTAGCTTGATATACACCAAATTTGGGATTGAGTGACATGACTGTATGACGAACATAAATAACAAGTGGTAATATGAAAATCATGACATCATGAGCGACATGACTTGCATTCCACGCTCATAGCGCGCTCGCGGCCGTTTCGTTAGCTTCATATACACCAAATTTGGGATTGAGTGACATGACTGTATGACGAACATAAATAACAAGTGGTAATATGAAAATCATGACATCATGAGCGACATGACTTGCATTCCACGCTCATAGCGCGCTCGCGGCCGTTTCGTTAGCTGGATATACACCAAATTTGGTATTGAGTGGCATGACTGTATGACGAACATAAATGACAAGTGGTAATATGGAAATCATGACATGTCATGAGCGACATGACTTGCATGCCACGCTCATGGCGTGCTCGCGGCCGTTTCGTTAGCTTGATATGCACCAAATTTGGTATTGAGTGACATCACTGAATGACGAACATAAATGACAAGTGGTAATACGGAAATCATGACATGTCATGTGCAATATGATTTGCATTCCACGCTTATGGTGTGCTCGCGGCCGTTTCGCTAGCTTGATATACACCAAATTTGGCATTGCATAACGTGACTCAAAGAAGGGGAAAACAGCGCTAAAAACTTAACACACACGAAGGAAGACGGACGAAGACAGGCGCTGACTTACAACTGATCTTTATTTTCGAATGTGGACACATTTATACCATGGCAGTCAAAACACACGTGACTACCACCAATGTGCTGTTATCACTCTCACGTCAACATAACCGCATCACCATTCTGTGTCACAACCACGCATGATTCATCCTGCTAGGTTGATGTACACCAAATTTGGTATTGCGTGACGTGACTGAATGACGAACATAAATGACAAGTGGTAATACGGAAATCATGACATGTCATGTGCAATATGATTTGCATGCCACGCTCATGACACGCTCGCGGCCTGTTTCGTTAGCTTGATATACGCCAAATTTGGTATTGAGTGACATCACTCTATGACGAACATAAATGACAAGTGGTAATATGGAAATCATGACATGTCATGAGCGACATGACTTGCGTGCCACGCTCATGGCGTGCTCGCGGCCGTTTCGTTAGCTTGATATGCACCAAATTTGGTATTGAGTGACATCACTGTATGACGAACATAAATGACAAGTGGTAATATGGAAATCATGACTTGTCATGTGCGACATGACTTGCATGCCACGCGCGCTCGCGGCCGTTTCGTTAGCTTGATATACACCAAATTTGGTATTGAGTGACATGACTGTATGACGAACATAAGTGACAAGTGGTAATATGGAAATCATGACTTCTCATGTGCGACATGACTTGCATTCCACGCTCATGGCGCGCTCGCGGCCGTTTCGTTAGCTTGATATACACCAAATTTGGTATTGAGTGATATGACTGTATGACGAACATAAATGACAAGTGGTAATATGGAAATCGTGACTTGTCATGTGCGACATGACTTGCATGCCACGCTCATGGCGCGTTCGCGGCCGTTTCGTTAGCTTGATATACACCAAATTTGGTATTGAGTGACATGACTGTATAACGAACATAAGTGGCAGGTGGTAACATGAAAATCTTGGCATGCATGTCATCTACAATGCCATTTACATGCCACGCTCATGGTGCGCTTGCGTCCAGTTCGCTAGCTTGACATACACCAAAATTGGTATATCGCGACGTGACTGCATGACGAACACAAATGACAGGTCCTAACATGTAAAACGTGACATGCAAATTACGTAAAGCATAATTTGCTCCTTCCTGGCTGCTTCACATTACATCGTTTCGAACAGTGCGTGGGATCTGCCGGCTTTTATAGACAGCAATCCAAGGGCTGTTTATACATAACTTGCAAGGTACGTCACACCGCGGAACTCTGGGATACGATTGCGGCATATGCGCCGCCATCCCCGAGCACAGGGCAGCAGACGACACCGAGTCAAGCTGTGCGGCTCTCGCATTTCCCGTCAACGCCGTACGTGGCAGCGGCGATTTGTGCCATATTTGACTGCCGCACGAGAAATAAGTGCGAATGAGATAAAAATTACACCATCTCCCGCTAAAGGGAACCATGTGTAGATGGGAAGCAGCGGGCGCTAACGCTTACAATGGTGGCGGCGTTGACGCTGGCGCTCATTGCGGCGTTGCGCAGGAGAGAAATCTGGGGAGGCGCAATCACGCAGTGATGGACCGGTGTTTCCTACTGGAACATGCCAATCACAGCTGCTAGGCAATGATAGACAGAAGACTCCGATTGGACATAGAGACCCGCAGACCGCTTTTAGTTAACGCGCACGCTGCGAATTTTTATCGTTCGACAACGCACAGGAGAAATCTCCCATCGGACACAACCTTGCAGGTCAAGATCCAGTGCTATATATACGGGGTGGCCAGTGAACGGTTGTGCAGCGCGAGCAGTCGGTTTTTTCAATCAAGAAACTCGCTAACAGACGCTGCCTGCGTCGGCGTTGCGAGGCGATAGATGGGGAGCGTAGGAGAGGAGAGAGGGGGGGAGGGGACGCGCATGTGCAATGGGGGGTGTAAACGTCGCGGGAGGGATGCCTAGAGGAGAGAGGGGGGGAGCGTAGGAGAGGAGAGAGAGGTGGAGGCGACGCGCATGCGCAGTAGGTGTGCGGACGCCGCTGCGAAGGATGCCTAGACGAGAGAGAGGGGGAAGCGTAGGAGAGGAGAGAGGGGGGAGGGGACGCGCATGCGCAGTGGGTGTGTAAACGCCGCGGGAGGGATGCCTAGAGGAGGGAGAGGGGGGAGCGTAGGAGAGGAGGTGCGTGGAGAGGGTTTGCGCATGCGCAGTTAGGGTGGTCACGCCGCACACCACCACCACCACCGGATTGAACTTCGCCATAAGATGCTTCACATCTAAAAGGACCAGAAGTGGAGACGTACTGTTTGCCAAAGGTGATCCCAAACCCATGCGACAGCACGAAAGAGCTGTCCGAGACGCGGAGCACATGACTCATATGCGCATAAGCAGGGAAGGACCTCAAGAGTGAGCAACGTACGTGTGTGCGGGCGTCACCTCATAACAGGCAAGTTATCGGTCTCCTCGATTTCGCTGCACTTTCTGCACTAGTTCAAGAGTGCTGCACTTCGGCGCTCGATTTGGCGAGTGCAGCTCGTGCCACCTGCACTTCCGCACTCGATTTGACGTCGTGGTGCACGAGTTCATCGGCACTTCAGCACTAGCTTCCCCGCCAGTTCTCGTCTCATGCAAGTAGCCAAGGTATTGGTATGGCTGCACTTTTGCCCTCGATTTGACCGCTGCACCGAAACCGCTAGTGTCGGGCTGCACTGACACTAGAGGAACTGGCGCGGCACCGGCACGACATTTTGGTGAACTGCGTTCAGAAAGTGCAGCCAAATCGAGGAGACCTTATGTTTCCAAATCTCATGCGAAGTTATTTCACCCATTACGTGCGACACCATGGACTCGGAGACTGCAGACACGGAGGATTCGAGTTACCCAGTCAACACTGCTTCGCTGCTGGCTGCGTAATGTCCTGAACGATTCTCCTTCGTCATACGCGCAAGGCAAACGATCAAGACACGCGCACTAAGCCAAACGATCCGCCGCACGAACGTAAACACGGCGCGGTCAATGAGACGTGTGTGCTCCGTGTGCTCGGTAATGGCAGACGGAAGACAGGAACTGACGTCTCTCGCAAGTTATGTATTTTTGCCCAATCCTTCGTTTCTGGGAGAATTCACCAACTAGCCCCTAAACGTGTGCTACTAGAGGACAGCAGTGTGCGACGAACACGATTTCGAGGTCATGACGTGAATATCGCGAGGTACTTGTCCCGCGCTTTACGAAGCCCTTTCCCTTCATCACATGTGGCACATACCCGCATACCACGGCCGATGGAACCTGGGCATGAGCCACAGGTAATTCGCAAGCTATATCCATCCAGGAATGGACCTTTCCAAATCTTAAAGCCATAGCATTAAGAAGCCTCTGTCGAGAGAACGTGGTCAGCATGGCTGCGATGGGTAGATGTATACTTGCCTAAATCAATTTTCTGGCTTTGTGCGGCTTTTGTACCTTTGAGATCCGGCTCATTTAGGACGTTTATTAAGTTATAATCGTCATATTTTGTGATAATTACGCTCATTCAGGGGCAACAATCGCCCTGATCCGCTTGGACAAATGCGGTGCATGTAAAAATAAACATGAAGTGGTATTGCTCGCCAATGTTTCCTCTTCGACGAGGGCCCAGGTTTGGGAGCTTTTGTATAGACATAAGTGCCAGATAATAATTGTCAGACACATATTAATGAAGTTAACAATGAAGCCAAGAAAAAGCATAGGGGACGTAATTTGTACTTCTCAACTGTACCGTAGCGTTTATGACATTAGGATAAAGGAATTAATGTAGAGGAAAAAGAAACGCATTGCCACCTGTCGGCACCGAACCGACAACCTTTGAATTACGCGTCCTCACCAATCGAGCAAAGGCGGCGGTCGTTCCCCCGTCCACGTTATTGGGTATTGTTGTTAGTGTTTGCCAGCGCCACTCGTTGCCTTGGAGACGGGTACGGAACACTTTCTTTTTTTATTGACTGTTGGCATCGCGTAGCGCGCTGTCTTTATTTCTTCATAATTTTAGCACACTTTTAGGAGCGAAGCTCCTAAGGGTGTGGGTCTGTCCCTCCTCTGTAGTTGTTGTAGTAGTATTAGTAGGTAGGTAGGTAGGTAGGTAGGTAGGTAGGTAGGTAGGTAGGTAGGTAGGTAGGTAGGTAGGTAGGTAGGTAGGTAGGTAGGTAGGTAGAAAGCCACCTATAGTGGAATGTACCCACTCCACGTGATAAAGATGACGATGACGCAGTATAGTGGAATGTACCCACTACACATGATAACGATGAAGTATAAGCGCGTTCCAGTATAGTGGAATGTACCCACTACCCGTGATAACGATGACGATGACGCTGATGACCATGAAGTATAAGCGCGTTCCTCTGTAGTAATAGAAGTAGTTGTAGTAGGTAGGTAGCCACGTATAGTGGAATGTACCCACTCCACGTGATAACGATGAAGTATAAGCGCGTTCCAGTATAGTGGAATGTACCCACTACACGTGATAACGATGACGATGACGCTGATGACCATGAAGTATAAGCGCGTTCCTCTGTAGTAATAGAAGTAGTTGTAGTAGGTAGCCGCGTATAGTGGAATGTACCCACTCTACGTGATAACGATGAAGTATAAGCGCGTTCCAGTATAGTGGAATGTACCCACTACACGTGATAACGATGACGATGATGCTGATGACCATGAAGTATAAGCGCGTTCCTCTGTAGTAATAGAAGTAGTTGTAGTAGGTAGGTAGCCACGTATAGTGGAATGTACCCACTCTACGTGATAACGATAAAGTATAAGCGTTCCAGTATAGTGGAATGTACCCACTACACGTGATAACGATGACGATGACGCTGATGACCATGAAGTATAAGCGCGTTCCAGACCACATATTTTCTTTCTGCCATGGACAAAAACGATCGAGCTTCGCCCACTCATCATCATTCACTTCGTGGATATGGCGTGATTTTTTGAACAAGACAGAGCACAGAAGAACGACACGGACACATGTTATCTGTGTTGTTTAACAGTGCGCTAATATAGTGAAATGGATTATCAACATGCCAAAGCCTACTCTTCCTTAAGTGATCTTTTTATGAGCTGGTAACTGATAAATGAGCCCTCGCATATGACCCGAAGGCATCATGTCTGCTGGGAAGAGACTGTGAAAAAAACAACACTCGGGAATGAATCGCGGTGCTCGTTTTGCTTCTTTTTCTTTTCTTTTTTTTTGTTAGACGAGAATTAAAGAAATCAACGGAAGCTGAAGCCAATAAAGCATAGGAAAATTTATTATTAGTTCCTAATTCTAGTGTAGTAATTATGAGATCAACGGAAAGTAAGTAAAACGTTACGTTATTTTTTTCGTCCTCGACGTCGCCACGTGTGTGGCCTAGGCCCAGCCAACTGAAATCCGGGTTTTAATAAAAGTTTATTCCTCCTCCCCTTTAATTCATTTCCGTTTATGGCATAATTACTACACTACAGTTAATGCAACAAATGATATTTCTGTTTGCCTGCGCTTCATTCTCCTGGCTTCATTATGGAGTGTCTGTGAAGTAGACGATCTCCTCATTATTATTTATGTTTTGTTTAAAATAACTGTTCTTGACACTAGTGGCAATTTGTTGGCGTTTCTGCGCAGACAAGAGAGAAGATGCGCCTTCTCAAAATCAGTTAGCAATCGCTGCCTTTCTGCAGTGAAGGACAAGTGCCCCATTGCGTCTTTAGACGTCATGGCTGAAAGCGTACTTTAAATTCGTAGAGCTATTTCGCGCAGCGTTCGGTAGTCGGTCTAGCTTAAAAACGCAATTTCAAACTGCACAACGCTGCCATCTCCGACTGACTCCGAAACTTCTGAACACGGCCGCTCTGGAATGCTCCATAATGTAGCGCGGCAGTGAAGCCGTGGTCTGAAGCCACTTTTTGAAGGCGTTTCTTGTCGTACGGTCGGCGTCTGCCAGACGCGATAAAAGTGTGTGCCTCAGCCTTTTCATAGATTCATGAAACAGCGCGAGAGAAATGGTGTAGGGGCGGTAGTTCCCGGCATGAACAGCCTCATTATACGCAATGGATGGTGAAAGCAGCCACGCTGTTTACACGGACGTTCCCCTATGAAATGAATAGAAAAAAGGAGCAGCTACAACTCACCACTGGCCTATGCGAAACACGAATATAAACATTTAAAATGGGGTCTAGCCACAAACGAGACTGAGACTAGCGACACAGCACGCCAGTTACTCACACGACAACAATGAAAAATGCGTCAAATCCCAGGTACCATGGGAATCGATGTTATGTGAATCTTGAGGAGGGAAGCTGATTGGTGTAATTTTTTAGGGAGCGAAACGTTAAGAAATGACGCCGAATATATGTACAAATGTTGTACAGTGGTGCAACATTGTACGACTATACTATGTTGCACGACTGTGCAATGCTGTAAAGTGTTGTACAAGCGTGCGAACTTGAGCTTGTTGGTACACATACATCGTAAAAGTCCTGTTTCTTCTGTCTCGTCCTTGTTTTCGCGCTGTTTTTTACGATGTTGTACAAGTGTTGCAAACATATGGGCGTATGTTGAGCAGTCGCATAACTTTTATATAACCAGTTGTTCACAGTTACGTAACGATGCCAACAACCTTGTGGCGCTTGTGTTTGCGAGGATGGTAGCCCAGGATAGTGCTACCGTGAGCAACTTCAGTGGATGGCGTTTAAATACAAATGACGTTGACTCGACATGACGCCTTTATCATAGGAATACATATTGTCACGTGGTGCTGACGCTGACCCAAGCAGCAGTCGGTATGTTCAACAAGGGTATCAATGCAGGCTAGTTGGTATTTCATAGCAGGTTTTTGGGTGTAGCGCCACATAAGAAATGGTAAGAAAGAGGATGACAGGAAAGAGGCGCCTCTTTCCTGTCATCCTTTTTCTTACCATTTCTTATGTGGCGCTACACCCAAAAACCTGGTATGTTTAAGATTAAACTGTTTATTAGGCCGAAATTGTGGCCGGTAAACGGAAAGTCAGATTACAGCAATAAGCACTGGCACTGATAGCGGCGAACGGAGCGTCGGCCGTCGATTAACTGATCATTGTTGGATCGCGCCGGCTTTTATACATCACGCGTCGAACATTCTAGGTTTATCACTGGTCGTCGCACAAGCTCTGGAATAATCTTGAGTGTTCGCGTGCTGTGCGCAATGTTAAGAAAACGATCTACTACAAACGTGAAGCTTCTCGAACACTGAGGCGCGATCTGCGCCATGCATTGCTCACAGTCTTTGCGGGGTTAAACAAAGCACTTCAAACTAACACGCGTGGCAATATGTAGTTACTGGCAGCGGGCACGGCAGCTGCCTCAAGATGCAGTTCACCAACCCTTTCTTGTTCATCGTCCAGGTATCACTTGGGCTGCTGCTGACTACGACAGGAACATTGCTAGCCCCTGACGCACCGACGCAATGGCCTCGACATCACTGCGGCGCCAGTGGAAATTTGATACCGCATCTACCGACACTTGACCAGCGCTTGAAGGGCTTTGCCCACATCACCGGCACTTTAGCGGAGCCAGGATGCGCATCGCCAACAACATCGAGATTCGACCCTATAAATCAAGGCGCCGACGGAACATTCGCCAGTGGGCACGGCAGCTGCCTCAAGGTGCAGTTCACCAACCCTTTCTTGTTCATCGTCCAGGTGAGGAAAGACTATGGCAAATCATTCCGTAGCAACAATATCTGCCTGCTATTGCTGCCGTGCCCACGGCTCCTTGTCGATGTGATCTTATTCATTCGTTTCTCGTTGAGATTTCTTCTATTACTGGGGAGTGATATTGAATCAAACCCCGGCCCCGGAGACTCTGTACTTGTTGATCAACTAAAGGCTATAGCGGACGATATCCGAAAAATCAAAGCAGAAAAATTTATCACAAATCAGAAACTAAGTGCAATTGACCAGAAACTTGAGAAACTAAAAGGTCTTGAAAAACAAGCCTTGAAGGTCTTGAAAAAAAACGCTCATTTCATCGCCAAACCTTTATCGTAATCACCAACTTAATCTTCACGAGTGGAATATTTCCAGGTCAGCTAAAAAATGCAAAAATCATTCCAGTGTTTAAAAAAGGAGACCGCACTTGCATTTCAAATTATCATCCTATCGCAATTCTCCCTTTTTTAGCAAAGGTGATCGAAAAATGCATTGAAAAGCGCCTTACTAAATACCTCTCAAAGTTTCATATTCTTTCATCTAACCAATTCGGCTTTAGGGCAGGTTCTTCGACTGACTATGCTATACTTTCTTCCACAGATAAAATAAAAAGTGCCATAGATGCCAGTTTATACGCAGGGTCAGTTTTCATAGATCTATCGAAAGCATTTGACTCATTAAATCATGTCATCCTCATTTCTAAACTACGGGCAGTGGGTGTCGATGGGCCCGTACTGAAACTTATAAAAAGTTACTTAAAAGACAGACGACAAGCTGTATGCATTAGTTCCTCGCTTTCTAACTTCAGAATAACTAACAACTAACTGTTCTTACAGCGAAGTTAAACACTGATCTGCACAATATTTTAGGATGGTGCCACCTTAAATCGCTTAAAATAAACCCCACCAATACTTCGTTTATGCTTTTTCATTCCAGTCATGAAACACCAGAATTCCTTCCCAATGTCGTCCTTGACTCTCACGTCATTAGTGCAGTAGATCAATGCTGATTTCTTGGTGTTACTTCAGACTCAAACTTAAAATTTACAAAACATATCGCCCATCTGAAGCGCTAGCTTGCTCCTGGTATTAGAACTTTAATTAAAGCTAGGCACTATTTCAGCAAACCAACAAAAATAACCCTGTATTATTCTTTCGTTCACAGTCACCTGAATTACTGCATCACGTCGTGGGGTACCACTTATACAGTATATCACCGCTACAACATTTTCAAAATCAGGCCATATGTATACTAACGTTCAGCTCATTCAGCTGCTGTGTTTCTGACACGCTCCATAATCACAGAATCATTTCACTGCATAACGTTGTTAAATACAATTTATGTATAGTGTTCTTTAAACTGATGAACAACCCTCCTCCTGTGAACATATTTCCCGAAGCTATTCTAGTTAACACCCATCGAACAAGGTTCGCAGCTAACAATAATTTATTACTGCCATTAGTCCATACTAATTATTGAAAACACAGTGTTTGTTTAGCGTCATTATCGACTTGGAACAGCCTTCCTCCTAACATTAAGCAGTCTTCATCGCTTGCTCTTTAAAAAAAAAACATTCTTCTTATTTCCTTCTTATACATTAGGATTCTGAAATGTATATTGTATTCACTTCTCATTTGTGTACTTTTCGTACTGCCACAGCTATTCATCTTTTTTTTCTTTGATCGTTCAATTATTCATTTGGTCAATGTTTTTTTGGAGTTTTTTTTATTTTGTAGAATGTTTTAAGCTGTATTTTCCTTGCACTTATAATTGTTTAATTTTTAATACTAGTAGTTTGTACTACATTTTCTTGTATAACTTTTTCCACGTTGTTGACATAGTTGCATTTTACTCGTACATCTCTCACACATTTTTTCTGACAGGAGGTCGCCCTTCAGCCAAGTGCTCTGGGACCTTATTTTGTATACTTATGTAAGCATGTATGTTTTTATGAAACTGAAACTGAAAAAAATAAGTCTCCGCTTGCACAAAAAGTTTTGTTCAGCTGCAGAAAAACCTGGCAGCCATGACTACAAAAATTGACGAACTGGAAAAATAGAAGTCGTCGTTCTAACATCATTGTGTACGGAATCCAAGAAGAACCGAATGAAACAACTGAAACGTTACTTCGAACTACCAAGGAGTGCGTCCTCGAAGGCTTGCTAGACCTTGACATTACAGGAATCGAGAGAATACACCGACTTGGAAAACTAGTCAAAGATAATCCCACAAAAAGCAGGCCCGTAATACTAAAACTTCTTGATTACCGCGATAAGGTCAGCATCCTCAAGGGAATGCTTCAAATTAAAAGGCTCTGGCTTTTCTATCAGTGAAGATTATTCCCACGCTGTACGTGACGTCAGGAAAAAAAACTCTGGAATCGAACAAAAGAAAATCGCGATCGCAAAGAGAAAGTATTATTAACCTACGATAAGATGCGTATAAATGGGCGACTGTTTGCCTGGGACGAACAGTGAAATCATATTGTTGAAATGAAAAAAAAAACAAAAACAAAAAAAACCGGCAGATCGAATGCACTGTGGGAATCGATGTCATGCGAAGCAGCTAGCAAGGCCCAAATCTTCTGTACATAGAATTCAAGGACATTTTGTGCATTCCAAAGTGTGTTCGGCGAAAGCTTGTGGCCATTCGACTGACTATGCCATGTCTTTCTTTTTAGACACTCAGTGGGATAGCACACAAACGGCATATGTTTGTGTTTTCTGTTTTTTAATTTTTTTTACCGCGAATCGAAGCGAGACGCAAGACCAGTCCGCCTCCGTTTTGCATGCGTTCGTTGTATCGCGCTTCGCGCGTCCTGCAGACGCCATCTGCGTCCCAGCGCTTAAATTGGCGGACACTTTGTAAATTCCAAAGTGTGTTCCGCGAACGCCTGTGCCCATTGAGACGGGGTCGGTCAGAATGGAACGCAATACACGCGTCTCCCTCCTTGCATGACTGAACACGCTGGGCACAGCGACGCTACGACAGCAAAGCGAGAGCGCTGTAGAGTGCGACGCGACTGGCGTCCGTTTGCGCGCCCCGGCGGCCACCTGGCACCGTGCCAGGGCAAGGCCGGAAGGAAGGACGGACGGACGGGTGGACGGGCGGACGAACGTGAGCATGAGACATTAAAGGCTTTCGCTTAATATGCATGCCATCATTTACATGTTAGGACCTGTCATTTATGTTCGTCATACAGTCACGTCGCGCAATACCGATTTTGGTGTATATCAAGCTAGCGACCGTCCTGTCATGTACTTTTCTTCATGTCTTCGTCTAATGTGGCGCTACAATTTGTAAATAAGAATGCATCACCAACTAGCCCCGCAACGTGTTTTTTCAAGCTAGCGAAACGGCCGCAAGCATGCCATGAGCGTGGCATGCAAGTCATGCTGCACATGACATGTCATGATTTCCATATTACAACTTGACATTTATGTTCCCCATAGAGTCACGTCACGCAATACAAATCTTGGTGTATATAAAGCTAGCGAAACGTCCGCGAGCGTGCCATGAGCGTGGCATGCAAGTCATGTCACTCATGACATGTCGTGATTTCAATATTACCACTTGTCATTTATGCTCGTCATACACTCACGTCACGCAGTTCCAAACTTGGTGTATATCAAGCTAGCGAAACGGCCGTGAGCGTGTCATGAGCGTGGCATGCAAATTATATTGCACATGACATGTCATGATTTCCGTATTACCACTTGTCATTTATGTTCGTCATTCAGTCACGTCACGCAATACCAAATTTGGTGTACATCAACCTAGCAGGATGGATCATGCGTGGTTGTGACACAGAATGGTGATGCGGTTATGTTGACGTCAGAGTGATAACAGCACATTGGTGGTAGTCACGTGTGTTTTGACTGCCATGGTATAAATGTGTCCACATTCGAAAATAAAGATCAGTTGTAAGTCAGCGCCTGTCTTCGTCCGTCTTCCTTCGTGTGTGTTAAGTTTTTAGCGCTGTTTTCCCCTTCTTTGAGTCACGTGATGCAATACCAAATTTGGTGTATATCAAGCTAGCGAAACGGCGGTGAGCGTGCCATGAGCGTGACATGCAAGTCATGTCACTCATGACATGTCATGATTTCCGTATTACCACTCGTCATTTATGTTCGTCATACAGTCACGTCACGCAATACCAAATTTGGTGTACATCAACCTAGCCAAATGGCCAACAGCGCACCATGAGCGTGGCATGTAAATCATGTTGTACATGACATGCACATCATTATTTTCATATTACCACCTGTAATTTACGTTGGTCATGCATAAATGTCTCATCGTACCAATTTTTGAATATATCAAGTTAAGAAAACGACCTCAGGAGCGCTACGGTCATGGCGTGTAAATCAGACTTTTCATGACAAGTTAGTCATGATTTTCATGATATGACCAGTTATTCATCATGTAGCATGTAGCAGCATGTAGCAAAAAAAAAGCCATGAACAAGCTTTTCTTTCTTAAACGTGCCTTGAAAGCCTTACCCCCCCCCCCCCCCCCCTGAGATAAAACTTCTGTCTTATCTTTCACTTATACGTCCGATATTGGAAATGTGCGAACATTGTCTGGTCCCCATACACGTCTACCTGCATATCAACACTGGAAAGAGTGCAGCGCAAAGCAGCACGATTTATCTACAACCGGCACCGGCTCACAGATTCACCTACTGAATTATTGCGACGCGCAGGGCTCGCTACTTTATCCAGCAGATCGAAATTTCGTCGTCTAAAGTTTTTCTACCTACTTTTGCACAACTCATTTAGGATAAAAGCATCACACTACATCAATATAAGTCAGTCTAGGATCACTCGAAACAAACACCCACTCACTCTTGAAGAATTCCTTTGCAACAACAACACTTTCTTTTATTCCTTTTTTCCGTTATCCGTGCGTGAGTAGAATGCGCTAGACGCCTTAACGGTGTTGCAAACGACATCACAAAAATTTCTAGAAATCGCCGAGCTGTCCATTGCAACACCGAGCTAGATGCTTGACATTGTGAGATTGATTCCTGAATAATATCTTGCTTTGTTGCTTTATCCTATGCCTGTAACATAAGATGAATCCTACTATGATGCAACCTCATTGGATATATTGTAACCTATGTATAATTATTAATCTACATTTACATTGTAACACTTCTCTGTGTTTTCTGTTTATTTTCAGTAAGTGTACCCACTCCTGTAAAAACCCCATTTGGGGTTGACAGTATACTTAAATGAAAAAAAAAGTAATGTTTATAAAATAAGATAGCCACCACTGCAACCACAATTCCCGTTTCACCCACATTACGCCGGCATAGTGTCTTTTTTCGAAGCAGTTCCGAGACCTGGCGTGGCTCTGTGGTAGAATACCTGATTTCCACACAGAATACTTGGGTTCGATTGCTGCTGCGACTCTGATATGTATTCTTTGCGTTCGTCGGGTCAACGCTGCCGATGTCATTTTTTTCTTAACGTTCTCACATTTAAATTACCAATGTCTGTCTCGCCGTTCCAGAGCAGATATAAACCGTCAATCACATGTGGCGCATATCCGGATAACGCGGCCCGTGGTATACGGGTATGTGCCACACGTGTGTGGAGGAAAGGGTTTGATGACGCATGCGTCGGGATTTTCGCGTTATTCATGTCTTGACCAGCCAGACATATTCGTCAAATTCTCTTAACATCACATACTAATTTCGGTCTACCCCAAGTTAGAGAGGCGACCACGAAACCACCCAGACGTAGGCGGCTAGACAGATAAATAGATACTAGATACTTAGATAGAAACGCACAAAGTTCCCGCAGTTCGCAAAGAAATGCTTCGCATTTAAAAGCGAGAGGCCGATGCTACAGAAGGCTTTAGCCTCTGTCATCGTAGCGCGGAGAAAGAAACGGTCTTTTCATTTTAGTCGCGTCCCTCGAGCTAGAAAAACGTACTAAATCAAGCCAATGTAGCAGTACCAATCTAGCCAAATCAACCAAATTTCAAGACGCAAGGAGGAAGCCTAAATAATTCGATCAACCACCATTGCAGCTGAACGTTCGCAGTGACACATGTCCCTCTGGTAATTACTCAGCGAACTCTATGGACCACATAAACCATTTAAGTGGCAGGTGGGCACAAAGACAGTAGCCGTCCCTGAGCAATAGCACGGACCAAATAATTGTCTCCCGTAATTGTCTCAATGGCCTCATCGAGAGCCTTCAATGACACATAAAACTGACACATAAAACAGGATGGTTAGGTCCAATCATATACATAAAGAAAAGCTTTACTATGCATTAAATTTTTATCTAAATTGCAATTTTATTACTAGCTTATTGATAGGGAGACAGACAGATGAAGTCTGGGCGATTAAGTGACACCAGTGTGTCTGTGTGGGCCTTGCACGACACATGAACTTCAGTCACATAGCAAGTCACATAACAACGTGTGTGTGTGTGTGTGTCTTGGGACTTACACGGCCGGTGCAGAAATTATATACATGACGTCGGTTACCCCGCTGCGAAGTGAGGGATTTCTCATTCATGCGAATACGGATACATCAAGTGCGGCGATAACAGTGCTGAACCGAGCTACGAGGCTCATCATCAGACTAAAGAGATCGTATCAAAATATGATAACAACGAAAGGGAAGTGAGAACAACATGGGTGGCTTAGGCAGGCATGTTAGGACAGGCCCATACCAGGCAGCTTACGTATTGCCACGTAGTTGTGAGGGGGGAAGAAATGAAAACGCAGCCGGTAAAGACGAAACGCTTTACTGCGCAAACTTATGCCCAGCAAAAGAAGCAACACTCAAAGTGCAGCGAAAGAGGCAAGCACAGACGTCAGTCCTCGGTAATCTGATCATTGGCGGAAGGCGTCGTCTTTTATGCATGAATCATCGAAAATTCCAGCGTTATCGCTAGGGCTCGCGTTGGCTCCGGAAATCTCGGCTGGTCGCGTTTTGCGAGTAGCCGAGTTTTATCAGAAGCGTCCAAAAGAGTCTCGAAGTACCCCAACATTGCGGCTCGGCTTGAGTCGAGTCACGGTAACAGTTTGTTGTGGGTGTAGCCCGATCACGCAACAGTATATAACCACACGTCGCAATATGTTGGTTCGCCAATCTGGCCATATCCGATTGTAATTTGACTGCGAGATGTGCTGGCCATACTGGCTATATTGCGTCATTTGACGTCTTATAACCCGTGACGTAACAAAAACGACTCAACTTCAAGAGTTGAGTCGCAGAGTCCGCACACAGAGTCCGCAGCCGCAAACACTCAGCGTTTGGTGGGCGTCGCATACTTGCTCAGACAACAGTTTCCTTGTTGCTGTAGTTGTGCTTTTTTTTAAATCGATTCTATCGATTGTATCGCGATACCATGCAGGACACGGGTATCGCGTTACACTTTTTTTTTTTGTCGGAATGAGCTGAGGCATGTTTCCAAGAGGGGAATGAAGGTTCTTTTTTACAGAGAAAGCTGTTATGAGATTACAAAAAGGGTGCCGTAGTTTTCCGCCGCCGCCGCCGCTGCCGCCGCCGGTGTCGGTAACCGCTATCACGCGAAATAAGTAAAACTTACGAAATAAAAAAAAAGAATCACAGCGTATCCACGAAGTGAATGATGATGAAGGAGCTTGCTTCCAGAGGTTAAATCCGGCTAAACCGTGAATCGTCTGTACATCTGCTCAATCATCACCGTCATCACCGCCTTCGTTTTCTTCGAAATGCTCGAGGCGGCTGCAGTCGATCTTGATCTTGAGATATTTGTAAAGTGGAGAATGTTCCAGATGTTTTAACGAGGCGTATACGTGGCGTTTTTTGACGAGACCCTTCTTGTAGGAAGGCTTATTAATGAGCCGGCGCTTGAGGTGAACGTCGAAGGCTGCGTCATCGGGGACGTTCCGCGACAGGCACTGCACGGTGTTGGGCACGTTGATCGGAACGTTGACCACTTGCCCCTTAATGCCGTACTGGCCGCCGCCGTGAGTCAAACGCCTGATGCTCATGAAGGGTAGACGAGGAGCGATCAGGCGTTCTTCCACTGGGTGGGGCAAGGGCAGTTGATCGGGCTTGGGAGAGTAGTGAAACCCGTGCGTGACGCTCATCGCGGGGACCTTTCCGCCATTCAAATCAACCGGGGCGCCATTCAAATCAACCGAGAGCACAGCTGCGCCTCTAGCGGGAGCAATGAGAACTAGCGTACACGGCGGGAGGGACGAGAGACTACCCCCCCAGCAAAAGGAGCAAGCTCCTAAAATATCCAGGATGGAACGGGGTTCGAACCTGGCCCCTCTCCCTACAGCCCAGTACTCTACCACAGCGCCATGCTGGTGCTCGAAACTCCTTCGCACAAATAGCCTATATGGCGTTATGTCGGGAAGGAACAGTGTTAACATACGTAATAGAGTGTGGTAGAAAAGTAAAATAACAAGCAGGCATCACACAATACGAATTGTGTAACCAGGCGTCACACAATACGAACTGCGTAACGAGAGGGTCGTTGAATGCTTCCAATCCAATAAAGAACTGCCAGGCCTGCGCGCAACGCGCAGCACAGTCACAGCGAAAACTGTAAGAGCGGCCTTTCTAGAGCCTTTTTTCAAACACTCTTGGAACAACTACTACAAGCACACATACATGGTACCCACTACGGCGTAAATCATCATAATTTTTGCGTTGTGGGGAAGTGTCCACTGTGCCTATTATTCGTCATTCTTCGAAAAAGCGCGGTACCCACTTGTAACGTATTTTGCGCACTTTGTTGACGCTGTGACTCATGACGATGAAGAATTATGCCTGAAGCTTTTGTAATGGGTTGGAGCATTGAACGACCCACTCATTACGCAATTCGCATAGTGTGAAGTCTGGTTGATACTTTACTGTTCTAAAACGCGTTATTACGCATGTTAACGCGATTCCTTACCCGACATGAAGCCTGTATAGGGTCATTTTGCAATGCAGCTTCGAGCACCGGTGTATAGCTCCGTGTTAGAGTGCTGGGCTGCCACGCAGAGGGCCCGGGTTCCATTTTCATTCTGTCCTCGGTATTCTTTACTTAGCTTTTTTTTCTCTTATTGCGCGCGATACTGGTTACGGACACCGGCGGCGGCGGCGGACAACTATGGCGCAAAATCGGCCCTTGTTGTGATGTCATAACAGCTTTCGTTGTAAAAAGGGCTAAGCAATAAATCTTCATCTTCATCAGCCACAGCACCAATTTATGGCGTAGTGGTTACCTTGCAAGCGTACTTGTATTAGTAGCCCCAAGAGGGTTTGCAACGAGTTGTAGAAATGCCGCTCTTCCCGCTTTCGCTGTGACTGTGGTGCGCTTTCCTCGCAGGCCTGGCGTCTTTTTACAGCGAAAGCTGTTACGAGATCACAACAAGGGCCGTTTTTGAGCCGTAGTTGTCCGCCGCCGCCGCCGCCGCCGGTGTCCGTAACCACTATTGCACGAAATAAGAAAAAAAGAACATGGCTGATTCCCTCCGTCATAGGAATCGGTATAACACGAAACTGAAACGCGTCTTGGCAGAAGTAGTGCTAGCGATATATGACAGCTTGTACAATGTATATTGGTGTTTGACAGCTATAGCACCGTTTCAGGTGGACACACCCACGTTGACGCCTAGTGGCAAATCTCCGTCGCGACGACTAACGCCCATGGCCATGAATTAACCGTTGTTGTAGCTGAAGTTGTCAACATGATATACCTGGACACAGCGTATCGTGAATCCAGAGCAAAGATACCAACAAGCACGTAATGAACACTGGCACTCGATATGCGCGTCTTCAAAGAGAAGTGGTATGGTGTGCGCTCCTGAGTAATAAGGTAACCTACTCCTGCGCTCATGCATACACTACCATGCTGCGCTTCAGCAACGCGGGAGGCAGAGGTTCGTAGCTTGAGCCGCGAGCGCGCGCAGGCGTTCTACGTGCTGCTGGCCTCTGTCTCGCTCCACCAAGGCACGACATTCGCCTGTCGATATCGCTGCCTTGCGGCCGCGCTCACTGCAGCAGTTTCATTAGTCGGTGCTATCGCACCCGAAGTAGCCGTCGGCGAAACAACGTTGGTGCATGTGGAGGATGCACTACTCCGACAAAGAGCCGTCACACGCTAACACGAAGCTAAAGGCAAAAAACATAACTACATCGGCGACTCTCCGATGCTAGCGCGGCCAATGTTTTTCACTATTATCGAGACGCAGTTAAAGCATGGCCTCCGAGATTGTGCACCGGTGTGCAATCTGTGACGCCATGCTTTAACTGCGTCGTGGACTAATCGTTCGCTATCGGCGCTAGTAAGTGTCATGCCGCATTACTTCTCTTCCCCGCTCACAGGCGGCGACACCGACCCGCCACGCCAACAGAGAGCACCATGCGAGAGAGAATGTGTGAGAGATATAAGGCGCGTTGGCACATTGCTCTCCAGCTGTGTCGGTGGCTTAGTCAGTACGAAACCGAGCGCCCTTCGTCGCGGGCCAAGGAGTCAGAGGTTCGATTCTCGGCGGGGGGAACATTTTCATAATAATTTTTATTTCTCATTTGGTAGCGTTAATTATATCAACGTCATATCCGCAGTGGATATAGTTGGTCGACCCCGCCATAAAACACTTTCGTGTTAAAAAGCTAAATATAAATAAAAAGTACCTAGGACAGAATCGAACCCGGGCACCCTGCGTGGCAGCCCAGTACTCTGCCACTGAGCTACACCGGTACTTGAAACTGCGTTGCAAACTGACCCTATGCAGGCTTGATGTCGGGTAAGGAATCGCGTTAACATGTGTAATAAAGCGTTTTAGAACATTACAATAACAACTAGGCGTCACACAATGCGAATCGCGTAACGAGTTGGT
The DNA here is from genome assembly GCA_030522465.1 of Rhipicephalus appendiculatus. Taxonomy (NCBI): domain Eukaryota; kingdom Metazoa; phylum Arthropoda; class Arachnida; order Ixodida; family Ixodidae; genus Rhipicephalus; species Rhipicephalus appendiculatus. The sequence goes on along the minus strand of JALIZH010008310.1, from coordinate 643,631 downwards.
CGTTCAATGCTCCAACCCATTACAAAAGCCTCAGGCATAATTATTGCGATAGCAATTATATGGACACTCTCGGCTGATTTTTGCCGTTGCCGTCGCCGTCATGCCCTGCATACGTATATGTATTTATATATATAAAAGAGGCATAACGAAAAATAAATCAGCAGAAAAAATTGCAGGGCACCTGATCGGGGATTCGAACCAGCGACCCCGCGCTCAGTAGCCTGCAGCGCTAGCCAACACAGCCACGCGCCATGCTTGTACAGGCGATATAACGGCGAGCTATTCATAAGCACGATTTGCCGCTCGCGGTACGCAGATCTCGGAACAGCTTGAGCGTATTTTCTATCACGCAACACTTTTACAGTTTCTTTCAAATTTAAAACTGCCCTAGAGACGCGCACGAAAAAGTGGCCCCCTTCTGTAGCACTCAGTATGTATTAGGGGGAAAAAAATTGGCCACGTATCTGCGTGCTTCGCTGCAAATGTCGTCGAAAGACGATAGTCTTCTGCCGGCCGTACTACACTGTTTTGCCTTGCCTCAGACAGCGCTTTCTCTGTGTTGAATCGGCCGCATCTGGCTGGCCTTGATAAAATAGAGGAGGCGCGAGGCGCTGCGTGAGACATGGACGCCATCTGGCAGTGCTGTCGAGAAACATCACCTTGTGCAGAACCCAGCAGCATCATATCGTCGGCCGAGGGCTTTTTCGTGCATAGCGTCGCTTTTTGAGCGCAGCCTAAGAAACGCTGGGGTCTTCATAATTACGTATCTATGTATTTTCTTATAAGGAAACATACCAGAGACTACTTATTTATTGACGTTGCTCCTCAGACATGCGTAACATTTGCTTTTTGATCGACAATGTTCACAAGTATGAACAAAAATACTTGTGCAAGATGGCTGGGCGCTGAGAAAGTGGTTAAACTTTGGCCGGGTGGCTGAATCGTGTGACGTGCCGACAAACAGAGAAACAGACAGACAGACAGACAGACAGACCAAAATTTCTCCGTTTAAGTATCCCAAGAAAGACTATCGTCTTTAAAAAGAACACCGGGCACACTTGGCGTCAGACGCCACTGCTTGGCAGGAGACACGGAGGGGTCATTCCTCATGCCGCAGTTGAAAAAAAAAAAGAAGTATCAAACAGCGTCGAAAAGTCTAACAGTATCGTATAATCAATTCTTGGCCAACCCGCCTCAGTGGGTATGAGCCATGTCATAGGCAACAACAACAACAACAGCGTCGGCTTCTGCACTGTGGACACTCGAAGCGCGTTGCTCAAATACAAACACGTTCACGCTTGTCCTGTGTTTACCTATGCATCCTTTTCGAGCGTCCTTTGTGCTGCGGCGGCGCGCTGCAAGTATCGAGCTGCTTGTTCTTCGTGTGACATACTAATTTGTTGCTATCGCATTCACTGCTTCGCGCTAGTGGCGAAAGTCTTACTTTTTCTTCGTCGTCGTCAGCCACAGCATCAACAAAGTGCATATAGTGCGTTACAAGTGTGTAGCGGGTACCGCGCTTTTCCGAAGAATGACGAATAATGGCACAGTGGACGCTTCCCCACAACACAAAAGTTATGATAATTTATGGGGTAATGTGAGAAGGAGGAAGGGGGAGAGGGTGAAGCCTAGCATCGTCATGGATGGGAGAGAATAAGCACTGCATAGCGACATATAGTACGGCATGAAAGGTCATGGGGAAGGGAAATGAGGGCTAGGTGGCATGAAAGCAAGGAGGGGAGATGTTGAAGCATAGCATAAAAATGTATAATATAGTATATCAAGGTGGTGCGGGTGAGTTGGAGTGATGCGAAGGTGAGGAGAAGGGAATGGAGGAGGGATCATAGTGTAGTCTTCTATAGTATAGTATAGCAGGATGTGACAAAGCTACGCAAAGGTGAGGAGGAGAGATAGGAGGAAGGGAACGCCACTAGCTCCGCTGTTTCCTGAGTCTTTGCGCCACTAGTGTGTTTTCAGCACTGGCGATCACCTGAACAGCGGAGATCGCCTTGTCCTCTCACCATTGATGTCACAATCGCAGCTGGCATCCAGATGGAATTCTCCGCTGGTTCCCCATTGGGTCAAGATAGGGCGCCACCGCCTCACAGAAATGAGCACCAGCGAGGCTTCAAGCAAGCCAATAGGCGTATGCAAGGTGGTGAGAAAGGGTAATGGAAGGAGAAAAGAGAGTGCGTGCTTCAGACGCTCTTTCCCGCCATGGATTCAGTTTCGGTAGGAGACGTGAATGCGCTCGCCGGTGCCGCCCGGGCAACACCTCCTCCGCAAGCACCGGATACTAAACGTCTAGCATGCAAGCGTGCCCTGGCTCTCGTACGTTAAACGCCTGCCAACAGCCAATCATCCCTCGGTCATCGCTGAGCAAGTGGCAGCGCTACTCCAACGAATTCAAGATCCCCAGCAGCGAAGTCAACGCAAGCGTTCAGCAGCCAAATAGAATCCAAGAAGCGGACGATCGATACAATAGAGAATACATGCGAACAGAAAAGAATACAGCGCCACCATAGTTCTGCGGTTTCTTCATATTGCACATGAGTGAAACTGACTTTAACGACTTTTTGTTTTAAGTTGGCCTAGTGCCTTGATCTTCTCAAATAAAACAATTTTCCCATAGAAGAAAACAGAGATATATATTCCGGAGCCCCAACTCTCTGCGCCTTACGCCAGACTGATTTTATTTCTACCACTACTTCTTTTTGCCCTTGATGCTTTCTTTTCCCGCCACCAATATTTTAACAGTCTCTTACTTCTTTCTATCGCGGGGATGTTTTTACCTTTCTGTTATTCAAAATGAAGAAGGCCACCTGTCGACAAGCCCATTAGACCGATCCGCCATCTTCCTCTGCGCGCGAAAACGAAACCAGTCGCATATCGCAGCCCTTTAGGTGCTAGCTGCTGGTTTTTTGTCTTCGTGCTGCGATGACTTCCCAATGCCTCGTGCGCTGCGCAGGCAACAAGGGAGCCACGACAATGCCGGAAACAAGGTAGCACTGATTTTAATCTAATGTGTTGGTTACCTGAACAATGAGAAAAAGGAAAACGCACCGTCGCGAAGTGGTGTCGTAAACGAGATCGGCACTGCGCTTATACTCGTAAACACTGGCCGGAAGCGTGCAAACGCCCTCTTCAACCTCACTTATTTCCCTGCGCAATTCAGTTGCTCGCCTGCAATATAAGCAATGGCTTGTCCGAAAGAAATTTCGATATGCGTATTTTCGAACAAACGGACGTCGTACACGCGCCGAAGAGTATGATCATTCATCATTCGCTTTGTCGGTGTTCGTGATGAACGAAAGTAGTGGTTTACGTATAATTAACGTGTATAAGGCCCCATCGATGGCTTAAGATCAGAATGATATCATATATTAAAAATAAGTGCCGCAGACGCTGCTGCGCTCATCCGCTGAAAATCTATAGTGCCACCACACGAGACTCAACCGACGCGACCTCCATCTGCCCTTCACTTTAGACACCCTTCTTCCTTCCCTTTAATTTCCTTTTGGCTTTCTTCAGTCAGCGTGCGCTGCGAACACGTTGGAGCACTTACGGAGGCCATACAGGGGAGCTGTTCGTTCGGAAGATCATCGTATTCATCTTTCCGCTGATCGCGGGCACTGGTAGATATTCGGAGTACCGCACGGTAATGCAAATCTGCCGTCCGATGCGGAGTAAAAGACACGGGAAGGATCCGCATACATAGAGCTTTCAAGAAATACAGAACGACAGTATTAAATCCACGCTAGAGAATACGTCCACAACGCATTATGCAGTGAAAGTGCACTACGTACCCGCAAGAGGCGTCACTTGAAACGTGCGCTCAGTTTTTCTTTTCTTTTTTTTTTTGTGTGTGTCGCGGCGCACCGTCCCGTACCTGACCACCCCTTGCTTTTTCCGAATAAAGAAAAAACGATACAATACACAGTTTCGAAGGGTTTAGGATATCTGTGCCTAAAGAAATGAGCCGAGGAAAGTAGCACAGCGTTACACAGGTTGTGCAGAAACAACGTGGCTTCGACATCGGCCAGGTGAATGGTAAGCACAATGGAACTTTATTACAGCGTAACGTTATTTCAGAAGTTTGACAGTCTCACCTCTTCGGCAACGAGTAATTTCACTGAACGCCTGCCTCAGGTGAGAAGCGCACGTCTCTTCAGAACAGTTCGGCTTCGCGAAGCGGTGGGCCTCTTGCAGCAGCCGTCCTGATGAGATTTTTAGCGCGCAGAACTCCGATGTTGTGTTTTTGTATATTTATGGTAGCGCAGTGAGATCCGCTGCCCATTCGGCGCTGGATGTCGAAAAAAGCGGCTGCAGGTTTCTGGCGCGAAAGTTCCGCGATGTACTGCTGCTTACCCTCTCCGTGGCGCTAGTTGACGATTCTGCGACTGCGTACAATATGACGGATGCGCTCAGCGTTGTCGGAGCACCAAACATTATGAAAATCCCCTATAGTCTCAGCCAAATCACTAGAACTGACAGTGAGCATTACATGTTTCGCTGCCTTCTCTGAGACATCGGGCTTGATCTTGATTCTTTGGACACTGATAAACGGTCAAGAAAATGGTGAGCTGCACTATAGTTGGTATGGATTCATAATAATGAACAGCGAGAAAAAAAATTAATAAAACGCGAGGCAAAAGGGAAGAACCACACAGGACAAGCGCTGACTGCCAACTGAAACATTTACTGAGGTGAGATTTTGTCGCTTTTTGAAAAGGAAGGGCTTGGCTTCAAGTTCACTTCTGAGCGCATGAGCGAACGTTTCATCCAGTTTCTGGACCTGCGTCTGATGTTCTCTCCCGCACGTGTGTGTTGAAAGTACGCCCTAAGGACTGTGAAAACGCTGTTAATTTATTCCGCCGGCCACACTAAACTCGTAAAAAATGCTATAGCGGCGTCATGCTTTCACTCGGCGCTTATAAAATCCTGTCCTCACACGATGCGTGCTCCAGTGAAGGTTACACGTGTTCTCGAAATCTTCACACGTGTTATCGAAATCAGTGCTTTCGCGCATAGCTACGCCGTGTACTTCAGTTATTGAGTTGAGACATGGTGAACATGCAATTCTGATAATGTACGAGCTCATCATTGTGCAGCTAAGCATGTCAGACTAATGCCGTCCTTTAGGTTCCTACTTACTTCTTACCTAGTCCATGAGGTCAAGACGACTACCTTTCAGAAATTTGGAGAACGTATTTACTGCCATGTGTGCAAACTTAGTAGTTCTTTCTGTTTTGTTATTGTCACGTTATGAACCATGGCCTTTGCCTCATTACTTGCACACGTGTTATCGAAATCAGTGTTGTTTTCATGCATAGCTACACCGTGTACTTCAGTTGTTGAGTTGAGACATGGTGAACATGCAATTCTGATAATGTACGAGCTCATCATTGTGCAGCTAAGCATGTCAGACTAATGCCGTCTCTCAGGTCCCTGTTTACTTCTTACCTAGTCCATGAAGTCAAGACTCAGGAATTTGGAGAACGTATTTACTGTCATGTGTGCAGACTTAGCAGCTCTTTCTGATTTGTTATTGTCACGTTACCAACCGTGGCCTTTTCCTCATTACTTCCCAACGTATTATCGAAATCAGTGTTGTTCTCGTACATAGCTACACCGTGTGCTTCAGTTGTTGAGACATGGTGAACATGCAATTCTGGTAATGTACGAGCTCATCAGGGAGGACATTGTGCAGCTAATCATGTCGGACTTATGCAGTCTTTCAGGTCCCTGTTCACTTAACTAGTCCATGAGGTCAAGACTCAGAAATATGAAGAACGTATTTACGGCCATGTGTGCAGACTTAGCAGCTCTTTCTGTTTTGTTATTGTCACGTTACCAATCGTGGCCCTTGCCTCTTTACTTTCACACCTATTATCGAAATAAGTGTTGTTTTTTGTGCATAGCTATGCCATGTACTTCAGTTGTTGAGACATGGTGAACATGCAATTCTGGTAATGTACGAGCTCATCAGGGAGGACATTGTGCAGCTAAGCATGTCCGACTTATGCAGTCTTTCAGGTCCCTGTTCACTTAACTAGTCCATGAGGTCAAGACTCAGAAATTTGGAGAACGTACTTACGGCCATGTGTGCAGACTTAGCAGCTCTTTCTGTTTTGTTATTGTCACGTTACCAATCGTGGCCCTTGCCTCTTTACTTTCACACCTATTATCGAAATAAGTGTTGTTTTTGTGCATAGCTATGCCATGTACTTCAGTTGTTGAGACATGGTGAACATGCAATTCTGGTAATGTACGAGCTCATCAGGGAGGACATTGTGCAGCTAAGCATGTCAGACTTATTCAGTCTTTCAGGTTCCTGTTCACTTCTTACCTAGTCCATGAGGACTAGTCTCAGAAGTTTGGAGAACGTATTTACTGCCATGTGTGCAGACTTAGCAGCTCTTTCTGATTTTGTTATTGTCACGTTACCAATCGTGGCCCTTGCCTCATTACTTTCACACGTGTTATCGAAATCAGTGTTGTTTTCATGCATAGCTACGCCGTGTACTTCAGTTGTTGAGACATGGTGAACATGCAATTCTGGTAATGTACGAGCTCATCAGGGAGGACATTGTGCAGCTAATCATGTCCGACTTATGCAGTCTTTCAGGTCCTTGTTCACTTAACTATTGCATGAGGTCAAGACTCAGAAATTTGGAGAACGTACTTACGGCCATGTGCGGACTTAGCAGCTCTTTCTGTTTTGTTATTGTCACGTTACCAATCGTGGCCCTTGCCTCCTTACTTTCACACCTATTATCGAAATAAGTGTTGTTTTTGTGCATAGCTACACCGTGTGCTTCAGTTGTTGAGACATGGTGAACATGCAATTCTGGTAATGTACGAGCTCATCAGGGAGGACATTGTGCAGCTAATCATGTCCGACTTATGCAGTCTTTCAGGTCCCTGTTCACTTAACTAGTCCATGAGGTCAAGACTCAGAAATTTGGAGAACGTACTTACGGCCATGTATGCGGACTTAGCAGCTCTTTCTGTTTTGTTATTGTCACGTTACCAATCGTGACCCTTGCCTCATTACTTTCACACCTATTATCGAAATAAGTGTTGTTTTTGTGCATAGCTACACCATGTGCTTCAGTTGTTGAGACATGGTGAACATGCAATTCTGGTAATGTACGAGCTAATCAGGGAGGACATTGTGCAGCTAATCATGTCCGACCTTATGCAGTCTTTCAGGTTCCCTGTTCACTTCTTACCTAGTCCATGAGGACTAGTCTCAGAAGTTTGGAGAACGTATTTACTGCCATGTGTGCAGACTTAGCAGCTCTTTCTGTTTTGTTATTGTCACGTTACCAATCGTGGCCCTTGCCTCATTACTTTCACACGTGTTATCGAAATCAGTGTTGTTTTCATGCATAGCTACGCCGTGTACTTCAGTTGTTGAGACATGGTGAACATGCAATTCTGGTAATGTACGAGCTCATCAGGGAGGACATTGTGCAGCTAAGCATGTCAGACTTATTCAGTCTTTCAGGTTCCTGTTCACTTCTTACCTAGTCCATGAGGTCAAAACTCAGAAATTTGGAGAACCGTATTTACTGTCATGTGTGCAGACTTAGCAGCACTTTCTGTTTTGTTATTGTCACGTTACCAACCGTGGCCTTTGCCTCATCACTTTCACACGTGTTATCGAAATCAGTTGTTTTCATGCATAGCTACGCCGCGTACTTCTGTTGTTGAGTTGAGACATGGTGAACATGCAATTTTGATAATGTACGAGCTCATCATTGCGCAGTTAAGCATGTCAGGCTAATGCCGTCTTTCAGGTTCCTGTTTTCTGTTTACCTAATCCATGAGTTCAAGACTCAGAAATCTGGAGAACATATTTACTGTCGTGTGCAGACTTAGCAGCTCTTTCTGTTTTGTTATTCTTACTTTAGCAACTACAGCCTCTTTCTTGAATTTCATGTGCGTTAGCCTAAGTGTTGACTTCCTTCTGTAGTGCTGGTCATATATCATCTGTTTTGCATACGACCAGAAGAAAAATCAGTGACACAGCCTGCTATGCCTTATAGAAATAAATCAAGTTGAACATGTTGTATTTTATTGAACTGCATCTTCATGACGTTCGTATATTAGTATTCTGGATACTTAAAGCCGCAGTAGTCTTGCGAAGGAAAATTTTGACGCACTGCAGAGACGACGCAGCTGAGCAGGACCACACGCTTTCGTTTTCTAAGGCGATGCCAGACCCATCTTACAAATGAATGATACGCAGTATATCGATATTGCCTGATATATGAATGCAATATGATATAAAAAGTCACAGTTTCGCCACAAGGCGAAGGAATGAATGCGATAGCAACAAATTGGAATGTCAAGCGACGAATGGCAAGCAGGTCGAAACGTGCAGCGCGCTGCTCACGCACACATGCCGCACGAAAACAACACGCACATGACGAGAGAGAACTAACAACGTTGACAGCTCGACACCCAACGCGCTGCTCAAACAAAAACGACGCACGGAACGTATTCACAGGTACAGACGACCGCGAACTACCAAGTGTCACAGTTGTTACTTCGCTGTGTTTGAAAAGCGTGTTCTTTTCGCAAACGGGGGGGGACTGCCGCGAGCGAAGTGACCTTCGTTCGCTCGGTAACTACAACGCAATCGTTCCGGCCAAAGTGCAATTTTCCCTTACCGCGAGCTAAGCGCGCGCGCGTGCAAGGGCGTCTACCCCCCCACAGGGCAAAGTGTGCGAGGCAGCGCGAGGGAGATGAGTGCATGAGCGCGGGCGTCGAGACGAGGGGGTGGAGGGGGGCGAGTTAAGCCCCGCCGAGCGCGGCCTTTGCGCCATCTCGCTGGTAATGCTGAAAACTCGCTTTATATAAATGGCGCACGTCCTTTATATAAAGGACGTGCGCTTTCGTGGCTCAGCCGTTAGCGCCCCGCGCTGCAGAGCGAGAGGTCCCTCGTTCGATGCCGCGCGTCGGAAACATTTTTCTGAATTATTTTTCTTTGTGACTTTTATAAATATATAGATACATATACATATACGGGACATGACGGCAACGGCGACGGCGAAAAGCAGCCGAGAGTGTCCATATAATTGCTATCGCAATAAAAATGCAGTGGCAAGAGTAAAGGTAGACATATCCTGCAGCTGATATAAATGTGTGCACAAAGTCATATTTCAGAACCATCTACTGACAAGGGGCCCTTTCGAGCTGACAAAATTACGAAATAAAATGTCATTCATGATGGTAAAGCGCTAAAAGAAAACGAAGACTTATGAAGAACACAGCGCTTCGTCCTGTGTTCTTCATAAGTCTCCGTTTTCTTTTAGCGCTTTACCATCATGAACGTATACCAACACGCCCAACTGGCAGTTATTCTAAAATGTCATTGTTATGTACGACGCAGATTCCTTTTTAGCAAGTACAGATGTGCAGAAACACTTCATTTTATTTATGGTTTACTTAATCAACCAAATGGGCCTAAGACACTACCGAGAATTATGACTTATAGAGGAAGAAAAAAGAACAATGAAGTACATAAGTCAATCACAAAGAACGTGAAAGGTGAGATCGAGTAATCTGATTTGTGAAAAACTATCTAACAATGTAAGCAGCAGCTATTCTAAGCTTGCAGATTTTATTTCATATACTGCGATTTTGAGTTCGTGCATAATTTGCGCTGCCTGACGACCGATGTGTCCAACGCCACTTATACATGTATTTTTTTTAATTTACTTTATTTAGTAGGACACACGATATGGAATATGGACATAGCAATATTAGCAAGAAACATGCGCCTATGAACGTTTTGGGTACGTGGATGACGCGTCGTACTTGCGACCACCGCACTTTTGCAGGAAGTATACCGAAGGCATCCACTTTTCATGCCAGGGACAGCTTGCAATTCGGCCTACTTCAGCTTCAACAGAAACAGCTAACTAAGATCAACCGCAGCAGTAATACCTGTGGATTCCCGGTGCCTCAATGACGCCTGGTCGATCTTCCATCGAGGCGTAGTAAACTATCTCGAGGGCGTGATTGTCTAGGCACCCACGCTGAAACGTCGGTGCGCGGTAACACAGGCTGCCTCATCCAGCACTTAGAGCGCGGCTTTGTCGATTTCCCGACAGCACACCCACTCCGTCCCTGTGTCCATCGGGTGGCAACTCCCAGAGGCACCTACGCAGATTACGTTATCGATATAATGTTCAGGCGTTATGACCGTTATGACCTATGCTGTGTCCCGGGTGTAGGTTAATTACTTTGGCTACCACAAGGGACTTTAGGATCGCGGGACTTTAGCAGTCGGAATAATGATGTGCCCCATGGCGTCAACGAGGGTGTATCCACGTCCTGCGGTGGTATAGCTTCTAAACACCAACAGACATTGTGAATGTTCTCATATATCAAGGTACTGTAAAACGTCAACAACTCCTGTGAAAACACGGTTGACGTTGGTGTTATACCGATTCCCATGGTAGCGGGATCAACAATGTTTTTAGTTACCCCATGTTACTCTACGCATGACACAGAGTTTCACAATTAGAAGCGTGACAAATGACCAGAAAACAAACACGTGCTTCAGCGTTAAAAAAGGAATGAATGAAATCCAAGGCGGAAAATGGATATAGCTTTCAAAGAGATCTTTACAAGTATGGACGTTTCGACGTTAAGATTCTCTTTATGTACTTGATAATGAGCAGCTCGCCGACAACAGATGAAATCGCATATGCGAGCTTGTTTCCGCAACGGGCATGGATGACAAATTTTCATGTAGCAGTGAACAAGGCAGTTGTGGCCACGCAACGTAATGGGTAACCTGCTTAGCTTCTAACAAACACGTGCCCTGCCTTCTGATATCCTTTGAAGCATTTGTTACTTCATATCCGGCTGCTTGGAGCCTGACAACGCCACGAGAACAAAACTTTGCCGAGCATTTCCAAATATTACAAAGGTGAGAATAAATGATCTCTTTTCCCCTATTTATTGCCCCTGCTGACCAAGCTTCGCCTATTACGTAGTATGCACAAGGCAGCTAGCGTTGGAGTTACAGGATTTCGCTATCAATTATTTCACAAAAAAGCCGGCAGATCCCACGCACTCTGGGAATCGATGTAATGCGAAGCAGCCAGGAAGGAGCAAATCATACTTCACATAATTTGCATGTCATGTTTTGCATGTTACGACCTGTCATTTATGTTCGTCATACAGTCACGTCCCGATATACCAATTTTGGAGTATGTCAAGCTAGCGAACTGGACGCAAGCGCACCATGAGCGTGGCATGTAAATGGCAGTGTAGATGACATGCATGCCAAGATTTTCATGTTACCACCTGTCACTTATTTCGTTATACAGTCGTGTCCCTCAATACCAGATTTGGTGTATATCAAGGTAACGAAACGGCCGCGAGCGCGCCATGAGCGTGGCATGCAAGTCATGTCGCATATGACAAGTCATGATTTCCATATTCACCACTTGTCATTTATGTTCGTCATACAGTCATGTCACTCAAGTACCAAATTTGGTGTATATCAAGCTAACGAAACGGCCGCGAGCATGCCATGAGCGTGGCATGCAAGTCATGTCGCACATGACAAGTCATGATTTCCATATTACGACTTGTCATTTATGTTCGTCATACAGTCATGTCACTCAGTACCAAATTTGGTGTATATCAAGCTAACGAAACGGCCGCGAGCATGCCATGAGCGTAGCATGCAAGTCATGTCGCACATGACAAGTCATGATTTCCATATTACGACTTGTCATTTATGTTCGTCATACAGTCATGTCACTCAATCCCAAATTTGGTGTATATCAAGCTAACGAAACGGCCGCGAGCGCGCCATGAGCGTGGCATGTAAATCATACTTTTCATGACAAGATAGTCATGATTTTCATGATATGACCAGCCATTTAGGTTCGTCATACAGTCATGTTATGCCATACCAAATTTGGTATAAATCCCATTAACGATACGGCCAGGAGAGCACAAAGTCGTAGGCGGCTAGATAGATAGATAGATAGATAGATAGATAGATAGATAGATAGATAGATAGATAGATAGATAGATAGATAGATAGATAGATAGATAGATAGATAGATAGATAGATAGATAGATAGATACACTCAAAGTCACCGAAATTTGCTAAGAAATGCTTCGGATTTAAAAAATCTTTCAGAAAGAAAAAGAAACTCTTTGGTGCATAAATCGCGTCTGGCAAGATGTGACGACAGATACAGAAGGGGGATCGTTTACGGATGTACGCAGAATTGTGTAAGTCTCACTGTTCGCTTGTGATGTGGCCTCAGAGGGAGTTTGTTATGCAGATCCCGCCTGCCGGCTCTGTTTGTCAAGGATAGCAGCTGGCCAGTGATGCAGGACTCCTCGAGGACGTTGCGGCGCGCTGGACGGGCTGGTGCTGTCGGCCGACGTCCCACAAGTGCGGTTTGGTGCTTCAAAAGTACCACACCGCAAGGGTCTAAAGACAAGTGCGCGAAGGTCTTCAGATAAGGAGAGATATCGTTGATGGGGAGAGAGAGAGAAAACATTTATTGTTTTTTAGAAAACATTTATTGTTGATGGGGAGAGAAATAAAACTCACTGTTCAGTGCCCAATTTACTCGAGCCGCGACAGCATGCTTCGCGACTCCTCCTCATCCAAGGTTGTGCGCCGGCACGCATTTGGCAGTTTCACCTCCCAAACGTTGTCCTTGTATTCCTAACTGAGTGGCGTCGTCTGGTGTCCGAAAATGAACTACTCGCCAGATGGCGGCAGAGGAGCCCGCACCTTAACAGCAGTGCATCACTGGTGGTGGGTACTGTGCAGAACGAAGTCTTCAACAGGGACGAAACCACAAATATTCTTTTTTTTATTTTTTTTAAATTTTTCGCCGTGTTCCTCGAACCGGTCTCCACTATTGCCGCATATATCGGTTGATGCGTGTGTTATCGCTTCAGCCTGGAAGTGGCAGGCCCGAGCTCCGGCACTTTGCGAAAAAAAAAACAACAACTAACAATAGAAGCGCATTTAGCTGAATAGGTTTCCTCCGGGTCGTATATTTCGCTCCCGTATATCTCAGTGGCCATCAATTTCAATCACGCAGTTTCCAAAAAAACAAACAAAAAACAACAGATGGTGTGTTCTTTTGAAGCTTTTCTCTGTTGTTCTTGCTTGACTAGGAAGCCTCCTGATCATTGAGAGCAGATTTTAAGCCCGGCCTAGTGGAAGTAGAAGCAAGCAGGGCACTGCAAATATGAAGAAAAACGCAATGAATAGGCGCATTCTGCTCTAGTAAGCGACGGTGAATTATTCTTTTCGTTGTGGCCCCATTGTGCGGAGAAAGCAGCTGGATGAGTTTGAATATAGGCGAAGTACTGCCGATACAAGCCGCGGATACTGAACAGAGTCGCGAAAAATCAAAAGCAGGGCTAGCGCGAGATCGGCAGGATTTGACACGGGCTTGGCTTGTGCTCACATGCGTGCATCACGCGCCCGAATTCATCCTATCTCTCGCTTCCTTATCTGATGGCAGAACGGCTTCGGTGCGTTACGCCGCCTTCTAAGCCAGCAAAAAGCTAGCCCATGAGAAGCTCACGGCCCAAGAACTCGGTACCAGACGCGTGCGCACTCGTTGCTTTCTTCTTTTCACCATGGTGATTGTCAATTATCATGTATTCATGACTAGTGCGCCTGCGCAATTGCAGGAAGAAAGAAAGAAAAAAGTGAAGAGAAAGGCATAGACAGAAATGAAAGCAATACACAAATACACTGATATCAACATGATCGGATAAAAATAAAATCAGACTATTCATGTGATCTTCAGGTGGTAGAGAGGAACATGAGAAACTTCACTTTTATATAACAAAAAATTGAAAGAATCAGAAACTAAATACCGTAGGAACAATTTTGGATGGAAACGGCGTCGTGCCTGCTGGCACCCGCGGCCGCTGATTGGGGAACCAACGTCACACGTTCGTTCTCGTTCCCACGAGCGGCGGCACATCGAGCATATTGATTACCTCTGATTGAAACAAAACGAATGTGGCTGGCGATATTGTTTACTTCATGGCCGAGTAATTAGCCTTCGGCGCTGCAGACAGATGAGGGAGAGCCCGGGGCAGAGAATTCATTAGGGCCTTCTGAAATGGCTGTTTTTGCTGCTATAATACAACGAGTATTGCAATAATGGGCAGGATCGCTCTGTGGCTATGTCTGGCTGACTGATTAGTGCAGACCGACTTTATTAAGGGTTGGTATTTGTGCGTGTTGATGCGTTGTAATCTATGGCGCATTTCCGAGCGCACTCTATTTGAGCATTATATGTTCCGTTCGACACTTCCTCGCCGAAGAAAAATTTAACGCCGCAAAAAAAGACGGAAGACGCAGAAAGACGCAGGCACAAAGCTGAGCTCGCAACTATTTTAACGCGTCCAACGCAAGGCCTTCTTATGGCTCGTATCAGAGCATGGAAACTGATTACTACATGAAATGTTTCAATACTTACCATATGTTAAGAAGCTGCTGAAAACGATAATCAAGAAAAGGTGGCAGGGCAGTCTAAAATGTAAAATCTTAGGCACGCTCAGGATGCACAAAGTGAAACTCAAAGAAAAGAAAATGACAAATAAATCATAACTCCTAAAACCCACTGACGAACAGGATAAACCAAATGAGCCAGGAAGTTGCACGAGTACATAGATATGAACACATGGCCGACCAAATGCTGGTGAGCCTTAGCTTCGTAATCATGGAGCTTCGTGCCTCCTTGGTTTATCTGGCTTCTCCGTTCGTTTTAGGATTTATAATGTGCTTTTACAGCGAAAGCTGTTATGTGATCACAACAAACGCAGATTCTGGCGCCGTACTCGTCCGCCGCCGCTGGTGTCTGTAACTACTATCGCGCGAAATACGAAAAAAAAAATCTAAATAAATAAAAACTACCAAAGGACAGAATGGGAATCAAACCCGGTTCCTCTGCGTGGCAGCCCAGTACTTTATACCATTGAGCTACGCCGGTGCTTGACACTCCGTTGCAAACTGACCTGCAGGCTTCATGTCGGGTGAGGAATCGCGTTAGCATGTGTAATAAAGCGTTTTAGAACAGTAAAGTAACAACCAGGTGTCACATAATGCGAAGTGCGTAACGAGTGGGCCGTCGAACGCTCTAACCCATTACAAAAGCTTCAGGCATAATTCATCATCGTCGTCAGCCACAGCATCAACAAAGGGCACGGAATGCCTTACAAGTGTGTAGCGGGTAACGCTTTTTCGAAGAATGAAGAATAATCCCATAGTGGACGCTTCCCCACCACAAAAAAATTATGATGATTTATGGCGTAGTGGGCACCATGCAAGTGTGCTGCTAGTAGTTGCCCCAACAGTGTTCAAAAGAGGCTCTAGATAGGCCGCTCTTCCAGCTTTCGCTGTGACTGTGCTGCGCGTTGCGCGCAGGCTTGGTGGCTTTTTTTTTTTTTTTTGGTTTCCCTTTTTGCGGCTTTCGCTTTGTATATCATGAATGTGCTGCAGATTTCGAGCTTCAGACTGGGCGGCCAACTTTCCTTGACAATCGTTATCAGGAGATTCTTAACATGTAGCATTATCATCGCATCATTTTATGTAATCACCTTTCCTTAATTTTGCACTGCTGCGTGCCATAAAAAGGCCTTGCGTTTGAAGCGATGAAAATTTGCGTGTTCAGCGTGGTATCTGTGCGTCTTTGGGTGTGTTGCGTGTTTTTGTGCTCTGTGTATTCATTCTTAAGTATGAACCAACTTGTCCAAGCATCCGTTTAAAGCTGTGCTGCTTTCATAAACGAAGTTAATAAAAAAGCGAAAAAAGAAACGCATCTTGAAAAGCAACAGACGAACGCGGCATGGAATGTACAGGAGGACCGTGTATGAACTATTTTGAAATGCTGGAGAAGGCTGTTGTCTAGTCAACCTGTATCGATAGAACGCTTGCGTCGTAGGCGCACCACGTGGCAGTACCATGCATGGACTTCTCACGATGCCCGTTCAAACGTTTCATCAGAATATAAGTGACTTCAAAGGAGAATGATGGACGAGAGGTTTAAAGGTGGCCTATTATACATATGCAGAGGCAAGAAAACTAGGACAAGGTCCATTACCGTATATCTGCACATACAACCACGTTTGATGAAGATCTGATTCTTTCACGCAGCCGTGATTCTTTCAGAAAACACGTCATTGCTTTTCAAAAAAGTACGGCTGACGTCGGCAGAGGCCAAGCAAAGCTTTAACGCTTACTTGAACTCACAGGGATTCCTATACGAGACTGTTGGCTTGGCAAACGACCGCCGGTGAAACTACGGCTTTTTGTCCTCAGTTGTAAGCTCACCTCGCCGCGGCGAACGTACCGGAAGGTCTGCTGCTTCGCTGGGCGCGTTAAGTTAGCGCGCTACGAACTCCAAAGGAGCACGCTCGAATGCGCTCGAGTGCGACGCCTTCGGAGCTTAGCTGAGAGCGACGACTGTTTTCGGGGACACGAACTCCTCACATGACGTTATGTTACTTCCGCATCCGCGATCGCATTTTGCACGCATTTTGAAGTTGCGCCGCTGTCAATAAATCTCCCCCAGTTCCCCCCACTCCCCGCAGATGGATCATAGCGACAGCCGGGAAGCACATGCATTGTCGCTGGAAAGACACTATGGGCAAAAAGACGGAGTGTACTGCGTGGACTTTAAAAGGGTATGGGTTTGAGCTTATTGGTAAGGCCTCATCGATGCGAAAGAGCGCGAAAAAAACAAGGACACAGGAAGAAACAGACAGGACGCAGCGATGATCGTGGACATTGCTAGCCCAAACCCACGGGGATGGTACACGGCAGCAGTAATTCATAACAGAATACAGGCGAACGGAATTTCCTTTAGAACTCAGGCAGAAGAGGTAGCTATCGCACTTGCTGCCTTTGACTAAGCACATTATTACGGACTCTCGCTACGCGTGCTGCACCTACGCCGACGGTAGGATAAACCCATGCACTCGCCGAAAGAATATTGCAAGCTTGCATAAGGGACAGTGATCCCTCACCTAAACACAGAATTTGGACTTCAGGTCATCAGGCCCTAAAGGGCAACAAGGCCGCTAATGCTTCTGCCCGCGCATTGGATTGGATTGGATAAAACTTTATTTGTGCCTGCAGTTGGGTGCTCGAGCGTCCCGACGGGGCCTACGTCGTCTTCGGGGTTGCCGTTACTCGGTGCGGGACTCCGCTCGCCGTTGCCGGCTCGCTGAGTCCCTGCCTTTCGAGCGCTCCGAGGACCTGCTGGACGGCCCAGAGCTGTTCGTCCTCGTCGTAGCTCTTCGCGGCCACCTCGAGCCGCGACGGGATCGTTCTTGATCTTGCTTCCTTTCAGTGTTTGATGTAGTCCTACAAGATGTGCGTGTGATCTGCCGTCTCCCTCCGGTAGACCTTGCACTTGTCGGTCCGGGTGTGTCTCGGAGTACATGCGATGCATCAGTGCCTGGGCTCGGAAGCGATCCGGTCTGGAGCTGTCTCAGTAGTACCGCCTCCGCACGACTCAAGCGCTTGTGCGGGAGTGGGAAAG
The DNA here is from genome assembly GCA_030522465.1 of Rhipicephalus appendiculatus. Taxonomy (NCBI): domain Eukaryota; kingdom Metazoa; phylum Arthropoda; class Arachnida; order Ixodida; family Ixodidae; genus Rhipicephalus; species Rhipicephalus appendiculatus. The sequence goes on along the minus strand of JALIZH010008310.1, from coordinate 626,058 downwards.
TCCTGCGAGCCAGGCGGTAGGCCTTCGTGATGTCGTTATAGTCCGTCATGCGGTCCTTGGCTCCGAACGACGTCGGACGGTCTGTCGCAGGGGCGCGGTTAGTTAGCGCTCGCGCCGCTGCATGTGCCGTCTCGTTGTGGTTGTCATTGCGTTCCGACGCGTCGCCCGCGTGCGCCGGGAACCACTTAATTCTCACTTTTCTGTCTTGTAGTTTGGCCGTACGCAATACGCGCTCGGCTTCTCTACAGATTTGGCCTTTTGAGAAGTTTCGCATCACCTGTCTAGAGTCACTCAGCACCGTGTGGACGACATCGCGGTGTTCGCTACGGGACTTCTACCCAGTGGCCGGCGTGTCCGCTCGAGTGTCCAATCCGTCCTCGACTCCATCGATGCGTATATCGGGGGGCAAGGGGATGCGGCTCTCTCCAGCGAAAACAGAGGCGATGTTGATGCACCCCAGCTATGGCGCCCGGCGCTACACACCCAGGTTCACACTCCAAGGAACCCCATCCCTTGGAAGAGGTGAGTGACATACCTGGGAGTGCTGCTGGACCACCGCCAGAGATGGAAACCGGCAGTCAGCGCCCAGCTCAGAAACGCGCGAGGGGCCGTCTCTGCCGCTCGTGCGCTCCTCGCGCGCGGCAACGGCTGCACGCCAAACCTAGCCTTACGCTATTAGAAATACGTGGCGCAAGGTTACTACAGAGAAGAGACAAGAAGAGTCTCTTCTCTGTAGTAACCTTGCGCCACGTATTTCTAATAACGATGCACCAACTGGCCCAACATAACGTACTGCTAGCCTTACGCCTTTGCAACGGCCCGGCGGCGGCCCGCATATTGTACGGCCTCCCCCCTCGCCGCTCTTTCGCGTGACAACTGGGAGTCGCTGGACGCTGTACACCGAACTGCAATCCGGCCATTCTTCAGCCTGCCCCGCTCCTCTCAAGTTGGTCCCACACTCGCAGAGGCAGGAGACATGCCTCTGTCACTCCGGGCTGACATGCGAGCGCTCAATCATATTGAGCGCATGAAACGCTCGCGACACGGACAGCAGCTGGCATTTCGGCTGACTTCGCACACGCACTCTCGGATGGGGCAATGTGCCTCTGCATTCAGCGCCCTAGTTCCGACCTTGCCGGACGTTAACGATTACAGTGCCCCTCCCTGCCAGCATCGCCCCCTGAATATCCGGGACAAGGATACCGGGAATAGGAGGCAAGCGAACGACGCCAGCGTGCGCGCTTAGGTATGAAACCGAAGCGCACACGGAGGCTTCGTGGTCGTCCCTGCGCCCTAAAGTGCAAGCAGCTTCGAACTTGGGGTGCCAAGCCTGAAGGAAGTGTGGAGATGGGCCACCTTTGTTTCTCTTCGGTTATCTCTTTCATTCCTCCTCTCTTCCTTTCTTTTTGCATTGTTCCGTTTTCTCTCTTTATTTCTATTTATTTCTTTCTCTATCTTTATCGATGTCTTTCTCTTTGTTGCTTTTTCTATTTTTCTGCCTATTCTTCCGCTTTGTTTCTCTCTCGTTCTATTTCTCGCTAGCTTCCTCTTTTTTCCTTCTATTTTTCCGACAGCCCTGGCCCCTAAAGTGCTACGCACTTATCATAATCAAGTCTCACGAAGTACAAGAGGAAGAAGGCTTCTCCTTGGCCCTAGCGCTCGCTCAATATGCTACAGATGGCTGTGCTATTCGTGGTTTTGCCTGCGTTACGCCAAGCTACGGCAGCACATGACAACGGCCCTCTAAAGTTCTCGGCACTTAATAGCAACTCTGCGCGCGCAGCGCCAACCAGCCGTGCCTCCCGCCACCTGGTTATGTAAAAAGGAGGCTAAAGAGGTGGCCTGCGGTATCAAAGATCGCCAACTACAGTGCCAGTCCTACAATCCAAGCGGCCTTGCTTTCGGTTTCTGTGTGCTTAATAGGTGCTAGAAATGCGGGATCACAAACGGTAACTTGAAAACTTGAAATTCAAACTGAATATATCAGCCCAGACCCGAAGCGGTGGTGTAGTGCTCATGGTGCTCGACTGCTGACCCCCCGGTCGCGGGATCGAATCCCCAGCCGCGGCAGCCGCATTTTCGGTGGAGGCGATACTGCTCGAGGCTTGTGTACTTAGATTAGGTGCACGTTAAAGAACACCAGGTGGTCGAAATTTCCGGAGCCCTCCACTACGGCGTCTCTCATAATCATATCGTGGTTTCGGGACGCTAAACCCGATCAATTATTATCAATATGTCAGCCCATATATCTTGTTTCTTTTTTTTTTTATCGCAATAGCCAAGTGGAAAGGGGTAGCCGTCACCAAGCAATGGTGACAACAACTCCTTCATTTATTTTTCTATTTCAATAAAAAGCCCATGCCCCACTCTCAAAATGTCCCCTTCTAAAAACTTATTGGGAGAACCCTGTCGAGGTATGCAAGTTACATCGCTTGTTCGATGTCTTTATGGCTATTCTTAAACAGCGGAGTTGTTCTAAAAATTGGGGGACCCTTAAGCTTCGCCTTTAACAGTTGAACGCGATAGGGATATCCTGTCCCTAGTGCGTATTTCAACCATTAAGTGCATACTATGTAACGGGTAGCATGCTTTAAACCACGAGCAATTATGCGCGGGAAATGTTTTCGAACTTGCTATGCTCCCACTACGTGGTCTTAAAGGCCAACTCCGGCGATTTTTTGACCGTGTCAGGATAATGGTGCTTTTATGTTCCTGAGACACTCTTGTCACGCGCCCGATAGCTGAAATGCTCAGCAAATTCGAAAATAATTTTTAATAAGCAAAAAGGCGCAATACCGAAACCGAAACCCAACCGAGTGTACTGTCCAAGTATGACGTAGTAGTTTGTTACGAACCGGAAGTCGAGCAAGGCATGCTGGTCCCGTCGGCGCGGAATATCACACGCTCCTCCACAGAGAACAGAAAATCGCGCGCCAAACCAGCGAAGCGCCGGCCAAACACCGTCGCCTTGTGACCAGCACAATATACGCTGTAGCGGCCAAAGTTAGCGAAACCATCGGCTGCGTCACTTCCTTCGAGCGGCAAACCAACACGTCACACACGCAATGTTGCCAATAATTGTGGGAGGCCGGGTGGGCGTTTGCAGACAATTTTAAAAATTCATTCGCAAACAATCAGCGCATGTCTCAAGCTTGAAATTTGACATAAATGACGGAAATGTGCAAAGGAACGTACCCAGCGAATTTTATTGAGATCCATTGACCTCGAAAAACCTCCGGAGTTGGCCTTTAACGGAATACGCTCAGTAACGTGTGTGCATTTTGTAATGGGTGGCTGGAAATGTGCGCTTGTACCATGCAATATTACTGCGATATTACATGTTGTATTGTGGCGCCTGTATACAGGACGCGTGTGTTTGTAAAGCAAGTTTTTTTTTTTTTTTTTTGTCACCGCAAGCAGAGGAAGTTATTTTCAATCTAACTCCAAGCAGTGACAGTACCCATCCCATCATTCGTTCGTTCTTGCAAGTTAAACTTGTTAATTTCTTACCTGACCTGGTTGTTTTTTCAAACTTCTCCGCGCGCCCGTGTCCGTGGGGCTTTATGCAGGAAGTTTACTTTGCAGTTCAGTTTCTTAAAGCCCGCTTTTCAATAGAATATTTGTATACAGTTTCACGCAAGACACTATATAAAGATTCACTATCTATGTTCTTCCCTCCTCCGTTGTACTTTGCTCTTCAAGGCCATGATGTGTTAGAACGAGTGCGCAAAATGTATATATCTCCCAATTCAAAAACATTTTTTTTTAGAAAGGGCACAGATTGTCAGACTCTCCGGACCAGAGCGGGCAGACGGCTCCTCATAGAGATGGGCGTCGCGCCCGCCAAGGTTGAAGACGCCTACCAGGGCCTTCCGAAAGGGCTGAAAGACAACATCATCATATTCCCCGCCCCGCGCAATATGCATCCTCAGCGCAACGTGGAAAGAAGGAAGGCCAGGGCGGTGGCGCTCCTACGTCGGGCGACTGAACTTCGAGGCGGCAGCTGCTTCGTAGACGCGGCCCAGTATGCCAATGGCAATAGTTTTGCAGCAGTGTCGATCAACCACAGGGGTTCGACCGTTAACGCCGCTTCGGTACGATGCTCGTCGTCGTGTGCGGCCGAGCAAGTGGCCATTGCCTTGGCCCTTCTGGATGACAAAAACTTTGCAATTAATTCGTACACTGTTCCGTATTAGATGCGAAGCAGCTATTTGACTCACGTGTGTAACGCCGTACGTTACGTGCGTCCGTAGGAATGCGCCGCAACGCGTTCCCCTCGCCGTAGCTGTTGGAGCGTTGCCAAGTAGGTCACGCCACAGCTGCGCGACGACGTCACGCTCCCCTCGCACGCTTCCCTCGCTCCGCCCGCTCGCAACACCTCTGAACGTGTCACTTCTCTCTCGCTTCACCCTCTCCACCGCCCGCAACGCTCGACCGCACGTCGAGTGGAAACACTCTTTCGGCTCGTTTATCTGCGATGACGCCCGTTTCAACCGGGTCAACGCCGTGCGCACCGCTGCTGCTTCGCATCCCATCAGGGTTCCCTTCGGGGAGATGGTCCAAGTTTTTCTTATGCCAACATCTCTTGATGAAGTGCCGTACGATATGTTTTTCCTTATCGGTATACATAGTCTGTGGAAGACGCGTATGCAGGACCGCAACGGAGAGTCCGGTCACTTCTGCACGGACACATTTCATTCGAATGGCTATTCACTTAAAGGATGTTTACGATGAACTTGACTTTCGGCCTGACTGGTACCCCATCTTGGAGAGGTGCTTAGCCTCGCCACTTTTATTGTGCAGCACATTATGAAGAACTCTCCCTGGACTATAGGACCTTAGCCTTCGCGTTTCTTTCCCAACAGTGCTTGTACGCTTATTGTCGCTATGGAACTGCAACTGTGCAAATGTATGCGATACTGTTTACTATTTTAATACGCATTCTATTAAATACCATGATGAAAAAAAAAAGAAGCGTGGCTCTGTGGTAGGACGCCTGCTTGCCACGCAGCCGACCTGGGTTCGATCCTCACTCGAACCCGGAAATTTTTATTATTTATTTTATTTGCATCTTTCTTGACTTTTTCGGTCACGGACAAGATGATGGTTTTTCGCTCACAACCAACGACGCCGACGCCGGAATTTCTGCGAAACGAGCTCTTTAACGCTATCGCGTTAATATGTCTCTCGTGACCCAAAACTATCATCATCATGAACCGGCACGTGCTCTCTTCGTCCTCTTCTGCTTCGCTCCCAGAATACGTGCGCCAATTTCTCCGGCATGGCCTATAATAACCCTAATGAGTGAGAGAATGAGTACAGAGAGAGAGAAAGAAACAGAGGGACAGAAAAAAAGGAAGGCATATCGAAAGAGAAAGCGAAAAATTCTTACGGAAAAAAAAATTTTCACGAGTCGGGAATCGAACCCACGTACTCTTGCTCCGAGGGCGTAACCACCCTGCTGTCCAGGCACGCTAGCACAGCAATGCATATCCTTGCGTAGAACAGTCCAGCAATGGAGTTGGAAAGGGAAGTGAGCACAACGAGGAGAGGTGTGATGGTGAGGAGAAGCGAACGGGTGAGGAGAGAGAGTACAGCATAGCACAGAAAGAATGAGATAGAGAGAAATAGAGGGACAGAAATGCAGAAATAAAAAGAAGAGAGGCATAGAGAAGATGAACGAAATTGAGAGAAGAAAATGAAAAGAAAGATGAAGAAAGCGTCGTCTAGCGACCAGACATCTGGCCAAGCCGTGCATCCGTAGCCGCGCCCACCGATGGAAAGAGCGCGCGCAGCCTCCGCTCTGTAGTGCATAATCTGGCTACGCCCGATCGTGCCCAGACAGTCATGGGGCGTCCTAAGAAAGTGCGTACTCCCCAGGAGGAAGCCGCGCACCTCGAAGCTAGACGTGTCGCTCGACGGGGAGTACGAGGGGAGCGACCAGACACCGCATCAGTTCCCATCGAGATGAATCACCAACAAGCTCAAGTCGAAACCCTCTTGGGAGTACGAGCCTGTGCTTCACTGTACTCAACTTTGATGCGACTTAGTGCAAGCTTCCCAGATTTTTCATTTTAAGGACGGCTGTCTACCCAAAAAACTTAACATGAGGACACAATGCCAAATCAGAAGCAGCTACAAATAGTAACGTCAGCGTCCTTTAATGCTTTTCTGGTGAGCTTCATACGCTGCTCAAAGCTGCCGCAATGCGGCGACACTGTGCCACTCAGGGCATCGATCATGTGCCGAAACTAAAGTCACGGGAATGGGAAAAGTACGAGGGCCATCTGGCCAACCGCCATATTTGGCCCAGCACGGCTGAAGCTGCGGCGGCGTGGTGTTGATGTGACGTAGAATAAAACATGTTTAACGAATTGCCTGTGCTTTTGCAGCTCCGAATCACGTGTACCGTTGTTCTCTAAGTGACTAGCCAAGACAAAGTTGCAGTTTTGACTTGTCTGTGCATGCACGCACGCACGCGTTCTGACGCAATGAAAGAAATGCGACCTGAGATAGTCTACCCGCTCCGCTGTCCGGATATATTTTCAAGCGCTTGTAATATACCTCTTAATTATAACACTCTAGAGTTCCGCATGCGGCGATCAAGGCTGATTATGACGTAGGTCAGAGCACGAAGAAAACCAATCTTATCAGCAAAGTACGCAGGCGCCGCGTTGCATTTCTGTTGATCGCCTCGGTACATGGTAGAATACTCGATGTGCAGGCGTATGGAATGATATATGTACGTGGAGACACACAAGGGATGCACAGTCGCCCGTCTGAGTCACCACAGCTGCGCGCATACCGGTGCTTCTGAAGGTACGTTTCCATTTTTCCAGAATTTCATTGAGCAGCTCCTTATTCTTTTTCCTTAAAGGCAAACCTCAGCTTACAGGCCAGAAACTGCTCAAGCTACTTATATGCACCGTTGTGGCATGCTGGAAGTTCGTAACACGCAGCCTCTTCTTCACAGAGATCTGCAGTGATTCCACAATGATGGAGACCTTCCGTCAGCTCCTGCCTTTAAAGTTGCCTGCTGCTTCTTGCTGGAGAATAGAAACAAGTCCTGAAGGAATGCACAGCGACTATTCCCCTTCAATGTAGTCTTCTAGAGTCAAGAAAAAGAGATGACTGGAAAGTGATTTCAGTGTACATGCTGTAGCCGACAGCTTCCCTGTCGTGCTCTTCGTTATCTAGCTGTGAGCCCAAAGACGTAAATTTTTCGCCAGAAACAATTAGAACTGCCCGGCTATGTTGTCGTGCATGCACTTTATCCAGCGACTACGTGAAACACGCGGCATTGTTATAGTAGCTAAGTAAACAATCCCCGAAATAACATTTGCGGATGCTCGACGAAACGCTTATACAATACAGGCGGGTATCGCTCATGGGAACATATTTCCCTATCGCTCGGTGTCTGTTATTTTTTTCACTCGGAATAGCAAAGAGCTCTTCGCACAATTCTCGCCTGCCGTGGGAATGCGCATCAAGACTACAGGAGGCAAACTCGCTTAAGTATTTACTCTGGAGAGCCGTGAGAGATCCTCCTCGCTCGGCCAGGGCTGAAGGTCCAAAGATGCCTCTTGGACCAGGCGGAGCGTGTAGCCAGGATCACTGGTGTCGAGGAATAAGGACCCACCTACTCGCTGTTTCCCATTCTATCCCTTCCCCTGAATAATCAAGAAAGTTTTCCACCACCGTTCAAAAGTGCAGCGCTCAGACATTCGTCTGTGTGCAGCAGCGAACTTCTATAACACGATTTCTGTGTACTATAGTGGCCAGCAATAATGCAAGTTTCCCATTAAACTCTTTCTTGGGCTAGCGAACTTTCAGTATAGTTTACTGTAAATTTTCTTAAATTGAAAGTCCCGATGTGGGCGGTCTCTGGCGTGATTGTCTGTATATTAGCTGTAATTAATTCTGTAATCATTTCATGAATGATGAATTCATACTAGACAACTGAACCTGAAACTATCTCATGAGACTGCCGCGTTACAGTGTCGGTTATCTTAATTAAGATGGCCGTTTGCGTTAACCTCTTCTGTTGTTCCTCCAGAAAAAAGCAGCCAGGGAAAGAACACATTTAACGCATACATAATCACCACGTAAACAGATTTTAAGGCATGTCATTAATTGATCTCACGAGTTTCAGCATATATGACACAAGACCAAACGTTCGGAATCAATATTTATTACGCTGCACTCATTTAATGCTCAATTTGAAAGGAATGAAGACAGCAAACGGAACATATTGGTGACACGGAAGAGGCAAAATCTTTGAGATCCTGTAAGCCTAATGGTTTTCTGAAAACTTTGCTGACGTGCGTTTCTGGGGATAATCATTAATGCCATGGTGGGCGCGGTGGCTTGAGATTGAGGGCACTCTATGCGGGCTCTGCCCGCCCAGAGAGTAAACAATGAGCGAATAGCAGTGCCTCGTCGACCGGCATGTTCCAAGCAGAGAGAGAGAAAGAAAAGCGCCACCGAGACAATTTCAGTTAAGCGGTTTATGCGGGAGATAGGCGTCGTTCATTCTTTCTGATTTCTTTGTGAGCCTACGGTACACGGCTGGGTCCGTCCATTGAGAGCTCATGTGTTTTGAACAGCAGCTTGTAAGTTATGTATTTTGTCTTCGTTCCGACTTCAAAGTTGGGCTGATTTTGGTGGCTTATCTAGAAAAGGTGGAAGGCTGGTACAGGCCTTTGTTTGGACGAACTAAATGTTAAATGGAGGTGGCCGTGATACAAGCCAGAAAAGACGATCCAGTGTTGATACAGCACTTAGCGAAGTATGGACGTTCCGTTTGCGCTTTCGGTATTTGAGGGAAAACGTTCGAAGAGCGCTTTCAATGAAAACACAGCAGGTGTTTTGCTTTGGGTACCCTAAATTGGAGAGAACAATAGCAAGCCATCGTACTCTTTTTTTTTACTGCAAAGAGCAATAAAGATCCTTGTGTTAACGACCAGACTCTTTTTCAGGCTATAGTACTAACCGCTGTAGTACTACCATTTAACTATTAAACGTGTCGGGTTTCGGGGCGGCGGCTAGCCCCAGAATCCCTCAGGGAAGAGACGGAGACCGACAGAGAGTCATCTTTACTGCTCTGCCCCTCGGCCGCAACTGCCCGGTGGCCGCTTCCCGCGTGACACGAGCCACCCGCGATCATCATTGTCTTCGGCGAGTGCTCGCAGCCGCCGAGCGCCCCCCATAAACGATGGAAGATAAGGACATACCATTTCTTTAGCGCAATAATTCCTTATTCGAACATAAAGTTTTGTAAAATTGACCAAAGCTCGAAAGGCAGGGACACCGGTAGAAATACACACGACGGCTTTAGAACCCATCCTGACGTCAATCCTGCGGTCGATTCGCTTTCCATTACCCATGTTGGCGTAAAATGTAGAAATGGGCAACATATATGCGAAGTTTCGACGTGTTAGAGATACGAAGTACAGGAACCAATCACATATAAAGGATCTCGCAGTCTCATATATGCAAATAATTCAAAACAAACTTCAATTTGTCTGCTAAACCACCAGGCTCAAATTCAGTAAAGGCCATCGAAGTGCACACACAGCCCTGAACGAGCGCTGTGTGTACTCTTTTATTTGATCTGTTCATTTTATTTACAGAAATAGTGCAGGCATCAAAACCCAAGTAGGAGTGGCAACACAAAAGCATCATAAAAACCGAACAACAAAGGTGGCCAGCGAGCAATAACAGAATCCAAAAGTAGAAATGAAAGCAATACAGACGGTGAAAAGGCATATACAATTAAGCAGACAAATCCTCTTATTAAGGCGAAAGCCTTTAATGTCTCAAGCTCGCGCTCGTCCGGTGTCCGTCCGAGCCCTGGCACGGAGCCAGGTGGCCGCCGGGGTGCGCAAACGGATGCCGGTCGCTTCGGACTCTATACAGTGCTCGCGCTTTGCTTCCGTGGCGTCGCTGTGCCCAGCGTTTGGAATCATTCTGACCGACGCCGTCTCAATGGACACAGGCGTTCGCGGAACACACTTTGGAATTTACAGAGGGTCCGTCAATTTAAACGCTGGAACGCGGATGGCGTTTGTACGATGCGCAAAGCGCGAGAAAATACGAACGCATGCTAACGGAGGAAGATTAGTCTCGCGTCTCGGTGCGATTCGCGGAAAATAATTAAAGAAAACACGCACACATTCCGTTTGTGTGTTATCCCGCTGATAGTGTAAAAGAAAAATTAGGCAGATCCCGAGTACCATGGGAATCGATGTTATGCGAAGCATGCGGATTTAAGGTGACGATTCCTATGGTACTTGGGATCTGCCGAATTTTTTTTCGATCTAGCGAGACGTTATGACATTACGCTAAAGATATGTAGAAATGTTGCACACACTGACATATGTTGAAGTATCGCATATGTTTCATATAACCAGTTGTTTACAGTTGTGCAATGATGCCAACAGAAACATGGGTATTGCCAAGACCAGAAGCCGTGAGCTGATATGTAGAGCTTGTGCTTGCAAGGATAGTAGCCCTGGATAGGGCCACGTTAACCAACTACAGTGGATGGCGCTTAAGTTTACAAGTGACGTTAACCCGACATGACTCCTTTATCATAGGAGTACGTATGTAATATTTTTAAAATTAGATAGCCAGTATCTAACCACAACTGACGTTTCACCAACATTACGCCTGCATAGGGTCTTTTTCCAAAGCAGTTTCGAGACCTGACGTGGCTCCGTGGTAGAATACCTGATTTCCACGCAAAATGCTTGGGTTCGATTCCTGCTGGGACTCTGATTTCTATTCTTTGCATTCGTCGCGTCAACGCCGCCGATGTCAGTTTTTCTTAACGCTGTCGCCTTTAAATTACCAGTGTCAACGCCACCGATGTCAGTTTCTCTTAGCGCCCTCGCATTTAAATTACCAATGTCTGTTCTCGCCGTTCGTGGGTAGATATAAATTGTCAAATTCATGTGGCGCATACCCACATACCGCGGCCCGTGGTATACGGGTATGAGCCACACGTGTCTGGAGAAATGAGTTTGACGACGTACGCGACTGGATTTTCACGTTATTCAAGTCACGACCAGCCAGACGTATTCGTCAAATCCTCTTGCCCTGCCATACTAACTTTGGTCGAGCTCAAGTGAAGGAGGCGATCACGAGAGCATCCAGACATAGGCGGCTAGATAGATAGATAGATAGATAGATACGTAGATACGTAGATAGAAACGCTCAAGGTGCTTGCAGTACGCAAAGAAATGCTTCGCATTTAAAACGACATAGTATAGTCAGTCGAATGGCCACACGCTTTCACCGTACACACTTTGGAATGTACAAAGTGTCCTTCAATTTTGAATTTTTCTGCCGTGGCTCTTGCATTTCTGCGAAGAGAAAGTGCATTGTATGGCTCTATATTTGCGTAATTGAGTGAGTATGCGCTGATGAATTTCTGGACATCATGTAAAGAAATTCAACTTATATTTGTACCATTCTATGTGCGTTGCGTATGCCATGTACTTTTTACCGTGAATAAGTAGATTGGATACGCAGTAGAAGTTATTTTCTCTTAGGCTTGTTAAATATTGACGCTGAAGACGGCAAACCATTGTTATGGTCCACTTTGCAGGGACCGCCTTTTTTAGTGGCAAGAATACCAAGTGACACTACGTTGCTATTTTGCGGACCACCAAGTCAAGAGCCGCTGAGTATTGTCACGTGGCCGTGACGTAGGCGAAGGCCGCAGGCGACGTGTCCAAGCTGAAACTCTTTATTTGGCCGAACTTGTTGTAATGTTTTTATTGAGCGAAACGTTACGAAATGACGCTAAAGATATGCGCGAATGTTGTACGCACAGACACCTATTGACCAGTCGCATATGTTTCATATAACCAGTTCTTTACAATTGCGTAACGAATCCAACAGAAACATGGGTATTGCCAACACCAGAAGCCGTCATTGAACTGATGGCGCAAATGTTCGACAGGGACGAAGAAGACACGTAACACACGGACAAGCGCACACGAGAAATATAGCTTAACAACGTTTGCTGTCGGGCTAGTTGGTGCATAGCTGAACTTGAACTGATGGCGCAAATTTTCGACAGGGACGAAGAAGACACGTAACACACGGACAAGCGCACTTGTCCGCGTCAGTCAGTCGAATCCGTGTCAGTCAGTGCGTTTGTCCGTGTGTTACGTGTCTTCTTCGTCCCTGTCGAACATTTGCGCCATCAGTTCAAGTTCAGCTATGCACCAACTAGCCCGACAGCAAACGTTATTAAACCAGAAGCCGTACTCTGATATGTAGCACTTGTGCTTGCGATGATGATAGCCCTGGATCGGGCTTCGTGGACCAACTACAGTGGATGGCGCTTAAGTATACAATTGACGTTAACCCGATATGACGTCTGCCTCGTAGGAGTACATATATAATGTTTATAAATTTAGATAGCCAGCACTGAAACCACAACTGGCGTTTCAACAACATTACGCCTGCATAGGGTATTTTTCCAAAGCAGTTCCGAGACCTGGCGTGGCTCTGTGGCAGAATACTTGCCATGCAGAATGCTTGGGTTCGCTTCCTGCTGGGACCCTGATATTTATTATTTGCATTTGTCGGGTCAACGCTGCTGACGTCAGTTTTTCTTAACGCTATCGCACCTAAATTAGTAATCTGTGTCCTCGCCGTTCCTGGTTAGATATAAATTGTCAAAGACCTGTGGCGCATACCCGCATAACGTGGTCCGTGGAATACGGGTATGTGCCACACGTGTCTGCAGGAAAGGGTCTGACGACGTACGCGACAGGATTTTCACGTTATTCATGTCATGACCAGCCAGACGTATTCCTCAATACCTCTTACCCTCCCATGTCTACCTCAAGTTAAGGAGGCGATCACGATAGCACAGAGACGTAGGCGCCTAGATAGATAGACAGACAGACAGACAGACAGACAGACAGACAGACAGACAGACAGACAGACAGACAGACAGACAGACATACAGACAGATAGATAGACAGACAGACAGATAGATAGATAGATAGATAGATAGATAGATAGATAGATAGATAGATAGATAGATAGATAGATAGATAGATAGATAGATAGATAGATAGATAGATAGATAGATAGATAGATAGATAGATAGATAGAAATGCGAAAGTGCTTACAGTACGCAAAGAAATGCTTGGCATTTAAAAAAAAAAGAACATGGCTCACTGTTAGTCACGAGTTTACGAGCACAGTGAGTGCGAGTGCCACTCTTAGAGCCATAATCTTGCGTTAGGGTAGCATTCCTTTTTTAAATGCGAAGCGTTTCTTTTCGTGCTGCAGGCACTTTTAGCGTATCTATCTATCTATCTATCCAGCCGCATACGTCTGGGTGCTCTCGTGATCATCTCCGTAACTTGGGGTAGACCAAAATTGGTCTACCTCAAGCGCCGTGTATGTGTCCTCTTCTCGTCCCGTGTTTAGCGCTGTTTTTAATTCTTCGTCTACCATGCAGCACCAACCAGCCCAATCAAGCACATTGTCAAAATTGGTATGGGAGGGCAAGATTCTTTGATGAATATGACTCGCTGGTCATGACATCAATAAAGAGACAATCCCGTCGCGTACATCGTCAAACACTTTCCGCCAGACACGTGTGGCACATACCCGTATACCACGGGTGGGTATGTGCCACCAGGTGATTGACATTTTATATCTACCCAGAAACAGCGAGAACAGACATTGGTAGCGTTAACGGAATAGCGTTAAGAAAAAGCTGACATCGGCAGTGTTGAGCCGACGAATGCAAATAATAAATGTCAGGGTCCCAGCAGGAATCGAACTCCAGCAGTCTGCGTGGCAATCAAGTATTCCAGCACAGAGCCAGCCCAGGTCTCGAAACTGCTTTTTCAAGTAAACTATAATGTTCGTGAAACGTCAATTGTGGTTGCATTGCTGGCTATCCAGCTCTGTAAACATTGCATATGTATTCCGTCACGCCGTCACGTCGGGTTAACGTCAATTGCAGTTAAGGGTAATCCACTGAAGTTGATTGTTGTAGTGTCAAGGGCTACCATCCTGGCAAGCACAAGCGCTACATATCAGCTTGCCGCTTCTGGTGTTGCTGATACCCATGCTGCTGTTGGCATAGTTACGTAACTGTAAAATACTGGTCATATAAAAAGATATGCGACTGTTCAACTTATGTCTGCGCGTACAACATTTGTACATATCTTCAGCGTTATTTCGTAACGTTTCGCTCAAAAAAAAAAAATTACAACACAGTCACCTTCCCTCCGCATGCTTCGCATAACATCGATTCCCAAGGTACGTGGGCCGTGCCGAATTTTTTTTTTCCTTGCTGCTGTTCCTACGTTTCTGGCGTTGTAGTTTCTTTGATTTTCTTCTTGTTTATAAGCCTTATCAGCTTCGTCTATACTGTTATAACGTGATATAAACTCTACTGTCGTTGGCGCTGTCTGTGAGAAAAGAATCCCGATGGAGGCACGGAATAAAAGTTATGGTTCGAGCCAGGAATCGAACACACGCTTGTTGCCTACAGACGGGTTGTCAATATCCCTTCCGCACCAATGCTCGTACCGACTTCGAGATAGACCCTACAGAGGCGTCAATTGGGCCGATGAGTCACGTGAGCATGTGTAATGCGTGTGGCAGATGCAATCGGACAAGGCGTCACGCCATGCGAACTGCATAACGAGCGGGTGGTTAAAAGCAACGTTACTAGAATAAACTCAGTTTCAAAGCTCCGTATCTCCGCCAGCGGAGGAGAGTGGGCCGAACGGCGGTCGCGAGAACTAGCGGCGCTGCAGTCAACTCTTGCGCTACTCTCGGCGCATCGTCTGCTACGGCGGCGTACCGCGGCGGTCCGGCGCGCTGTTGCTCGCGGCGGCTTTCTAGTTGCACTATTATCAAACTTCAACATTTATCATGCTTCCAGTCCACTCTCCAGTCCATTCTCGCGTCGTATTTGTGGACTGCTTAGGTGGATATGCATAAGGTTACCTGTCTGTATTGGCCCGGATATGTTGCTCATTGGTTGGCTAAGAATCAAATAATGTCCAGCCTATCGTAAATTTTAGCTGTTTACGTTGCGTTTGACCCCCAAGTATGGGAATTTCTTATTGAATGAACATTTTCAACGTAGTTTTACTAACAACTGCTACCATTTTAAGAACAGCCGTCTCACCTAGACGAAAAATGACCCAAAACATTTGTAAAAGCATTTATATGTGCAAGAAAGTTGACTACAAGGAATACAAAAACTTTCTAGAAAAATAGTACTCACGTTTTCTACTATTTGAAAAAACTGAAGTTCTCGCAGAAACAGTACTCATGCCTTACACTGTATTCAAGGCAAGCCTTCGCGACAGCTAAAAATCGAGAGTAAAGGGAAAATGTTACAGCAACTTCACCTTCTTTCTGGAATATTCTACCTTTTAAGAAAGCTGAAGTTCCTGATTGAATTGCTTGCAAAAAAAGAGAAAATTGTCATCACAATGTAAAACATCGCTATTATAGCCATCACGTCCTGATCATGAGCGATACAGCTCAAAAGATGCCGTGGAAACCACTCGAAATTCTCAAGCACAATCGAAAAGTGGTCACCAAATAAGGGGTTTTCGTCGAAGGGCTCTAGGTAGTTTTCTCAATTGCTTTTAACGTAGAAAGTTCTCGTGAGGGGCGACTTAGGCAGCCTTTACGGAAATACCTACCTCCGAGTGAATGCACTTGCGTGTGTTTTGGGCTCGGCTGCGCACTACTCAGGGGTGCTAGGCAATGTTCGCGCGTTGTTACTTCTTCCATGTTTCTGTGAACATACCCATAGATGTACTACACTCACGGTGTGTTTCTTCCCGAGGTGCTACGCTCCACCAAAAAGTGACACCGATGTGTGCGACACCCCTAGCTGCGCTAAGCTTCCGAAATGGGAACACTGTATACGATTAAAAAGAAGATATGTTGCTCTATTATGAAGGAAATGTAACAAAACCTGCTCATTGGTGAGACATGACCATTTATATACAATTTTGGTGGTTCATAAGCACCACATGTCGGGCATGCTAACGCAAAAAAAAAAAAATCCACTGCTTTGAAGGCCGCGCGACCGTTGACAATTGATCGAATGTTAATATGGTGGAAATCTCAGTCTCGGAAGCGTTGTTAATCGCTTGCCTTTCATCTTGCTGTTGTATTTCTGGCGGCGCCTTCAAAACTGGGCACTGGGCTTTCGAGGGTTGACATGCCCTTTTTTTTTGGGGGGGGGGGGGGGGGGAGGGGAGGATTGGCGCCTAGGTTTTGAACATTTTGGCTTCGATATATGGGGTGGAAGTTCTGAGAACAAGCGTGGATGAGTACCGCGCGCGAGCTCCCACTTTCCGCATGAGATAAAAGCTTCTTGTCCGGCAAAACATGACGTTAGTGCTTTACAATGTCGTCATTCTCAGACTGGACCTCATAGACCTTGCATTTCGCAGTGAGCTATCTATGTTTGCGATGCAAAGCTTGCTCCCACCTTTTGAATGGTGTAGGTTTTTTTGGAGTTCCTTCGGGGTGACCATTGGTTTACACCCTAATAAAGAAATAATCGCATGCAAATGATAGAAAACATATTACAAGAATTACTGAATTCACTTCAGCATGCTGCATTTGAAACCACTACTACAGCACGGTCTCAACTTGTTTCGCTCATACGGTCACTCTCTTGGGTTATGTTTGTTGGATTTTACAACTACCTTTCAGTGTGTGCCTGGATCATGCCCTTAAATGACATTGTTGTATAAACGACTGCCTCTTCACCTACAATTATATTTATGTAGTGTATATTATTTTGTATTTCTTGTACTCGTAACTGTTGTGTAGTTGTTGTCGCACAGTGTATATAATACTGAACCACGTCACCTGCGCCATATCCACCAAGTGTTGCCGCCGTTTAATAATAATAATAATAATAATAATAATAATAATAATAATAATAATAATAATAATAATAACAAGAAGAAGAAAAATAATTTTATTTGCACAATCAAAATGAACTCTCGGGTAACCTGCAACTCTAGACAGAAAGGAAATTCTGTTACGATCGTGCACCGGCTCGCCCGTCACCCCAACGCGAGAGAAACCAGTGGCTACGAGCGTCTCAAGCTGCTTATAGCAGATTTTATCTTGGCCCCTGCCATTGTGTAACCATGTTTACAAAGGAAATAAGTAAATAAATACATAAGTAAATAAATAAACAAACAAACAAAACACACAAACAATAAATAAACAAACAAACAAACAATAAATAAATAAATAAATAAATAAAGAAGTGGTGTGAAGCGGAGTCGCCGTTGCGGTAGCCGCTCTTGCGGCCCGGCGCAAAGCAAGTAGGCATACCGCACCGTCGATAAATCTGTTCGTCCTCGTTACGCGTCGTGCACGACACGCGTGTTTTCGTACAAGACACTAAGCAGGGTCAAGAACAGTCCCGGAACTGACGAGTGAACACAGCGCACCATTCGCTCTAACCGCTTGCATTTCGCCGGCGCCGATCACAACACGCGCCGCGCGGCCGCGGGAGCTAGACTCGACTTCAGCACCACTAGTTCTCGCGACCGCCACGCGGACCGCCTCTCCGGCGGAGCTTTGAAACTGAGTTTATTCTAGTAACGTTGCTACGGAGCAGTTCCCGCATCCCACACCCCTACAGCGCATGCGCGTCCCCTCTCTCTCCTCACCTGCGGTTCTCTCCTCTAGGAATCCTCTACGGAGCGGCGCGCACGAGAGGTGGTGTGACAGCTGCATACTCCGCTGGGAGCACCACGATAGTTCCGCGGTATGAAAATGACGGAGCGCGCCTCATTCTCTCTCCTGTGCAGCGCCGCGATGAGCGCCCGGGCCGCTGCCGCAAAACGAGAGCGGCAACGTTTCTCCCGCTCAAGCTAACCATCTCCCCGCTGCTTCGCATCCACACATGGTCCCCTTTAGCGGGAGATGGGGAAGTTTTTTTTATTTACAGCGTTTTAGAAATTGAGATAGCATTTCATAACGGATCGCAAATTCATTGCAGTTTTCATAGAGTATTCGCAAATGTGAAAAAAAAATATTGAGCGAGGGTGTGCCAGGTGTTATTCGGGAGTTTTAGAAAAAGAAATAGCGTCGAGACCACTGCACAGGCGCGAAACCCAAACAGCGTTTGGGTTTAGCGTTGGGGACACTATTTCTCGAATTTAGTCGGGAGTCTCAAAGCCTGCTCCAAAGATGCGTTGCATAAAGTACTGATGGCGGCGCGCTCTGAAGTGATGGTTCTCAGCGTGCTCTTGGCTGATAGAGGTGATGAACTTGGCTGATAAAAGCGCGCGTGGTTACTTTAAGAGAAAAAAGTAGCTTTTTGATACTAAAAAACTTCTTGTTCTGCACTTAAACACGAAGAAACGCAACTAGAATGAATTTTTCATTATTTAACGGTACGTTTTACTTTTATTTTTGTAGTAGCTTCTCTTTGACGCCGTAGTGGCGCTAGAAGCGCAAGACGCAATCGGTAAGAGCGAAAGCCTATTCGAAAACTCTCATCTCCTGCTTGACCCAAAGCTAGCGCACGCAAAGGGCTTTGGGGCCCCAACTGTTGGGGCCCCTATTCGAAAGCTCCCTATTTTCTTTGCTCACACGACGTAAAGCCATGGAAAAGCACGGTTTCAACAGCTTTGACACGACACCTTATTGCAGGCTTATAGGCGAGTTGAACTTTTCTGCAGTTGCATTGATGCCTCTGTCACAGTTCAGCCGAACCGGCCGTAAAAATGTGCTCAAAAACGTCTTACATGGTTAGCACTGCCGAGATATTTCGAAAAATTAGGTACGTTATAGAGATCAACACGTAGATCATTGCTTCCATAAAACGTATTGCTGGGCGAGTTGGTTCATACTTGCAAGGAAAATATTGTTGCGCACAAACTATACAAGGACACAGAAGACACGTTTGGGCTCGTGCGTGTCTTCTGTGTCCTTCTGTAGTTTGCGCGCAAGCATCTTTTCCTTGTTAGATCATTCGTTAGTCAGTGCGAGGATAGCTCTTAATCTGGGAAAAACAAGTGTAAAATTAACCACCAAAACAATCCAACCTCGGCGTAATGGGAATAACAACACAGATATCTGGGATTGCCTTTCGGAACAAATAGTATGCTTTCGAAGAGAAGGAACATCTACACAGGTGAAATGAACGAAACCGTAGCAAGAACGATTTGGAAGCAGCAATTCAAGTTTGAGGTAAAGCACCAAATGTAAGCAAGCTCTCCCAAAGCACAGTGCTTCTCCATTTTGTTCCCATTGATTTTGCACCAGTGTGAAGAAAAATGCGTTTTTTATACGACTATGCATAACCGACTAGCCCAAAGCTTGATTTTACTTGCATTAGTAAACAGAAAAAAACTAAACAAAACAAAAACTACAGGGCTCAAAGCAAGCAGAGCTCCGCGTTCTCTTTCGTCTTTCTCTTTCAACCGTGCTGTCAGGGTAGGAGTATCTGGGCGTGTGACAATGGGCGTTGCCAACTCGTAGTGCGCTTACTGCAAGCACCGTAGAGAAATACCTACTACGTCATATTTGACCATTTTCCCAAAAAATGCCCGCTAACACATCTGTAAAGGAATACGCACACCAACAAAGCTAGCTGCACACTTCGTTGACAGAGCGGCTGATGATGATGAATGAGTTATGGCTGAACCCCGTCTAGTGTGTGGGTAGCTTTTAACCAACGTTACTAGAATAAACTCAGTTTCAAAGCTCCGCCGGAGAGGCGGTCCGCGTGGCGGTCGCGAGAACTAGTGGTGCTGAAGTCGAGTCTAGCTCCCGCGGCCGCGCGGCGCGTGTTGTGATCGGCGCCGGCGAAATGCAAGCGGTTAGAGCGAATGGTGCGCTGTGTTCACTCGTCAGTTCCGGGACTGTTCTTGACCCTGCTTAGTGTCTTGTACGAAAACACGCGTGTCGTGCACGACGCGTAACGAGGACGAACAGATTTATCGACGGTGCGGTATGCCTACTTGCTTTGCGCCGGGCCGCAAGAGCGGCTACCGCAACGGCGACTCCGCTTCACACCACTTCTTTATTTATTTATTTATTTATTTATTGTTTGTTTGTTTGTTTATTTATTGTTTGTGTGTTTTTTTGTTTGTTTATTTATTTACTTATGTATTTATTTACTTATTTCCTTTGTAAACATGGTTACACAATGGCAGGGGGCCAAGATAAAATCTGCTATAAGCAGCTTGAGACGCTCGTAGCCACTGGTTTCTCTCGCGTTGGGGTGACGGGCGAGCCGGTGCACGATCGTAACAGAATTTCCTTTCTGTCTAGAGTTGCAGGTTACCCGAGAGTTCATTTTGATTGTGCAAATAAAATTATTTTTCTTCTTCTTGTTATTATTATTATTATTATTATTATTATTATTATTATTATTATTATTATTATTATTATTATTAAACGGCGGCAACACTTGGTGGATATGGCGCAGGTGACGTGGTTCAGTATTATATACACTGTGCGACAACAACTACACAACAGTTACGAGTACAAGAAATACAAAATAATATACACTACATAAATATAATTGTAGGTGAAGAGGCAGTCGTTTATACAACAATGTCATTTAAGGGCATGATCCAGGCACACACTGAAAGGTAGTTGTAAAATCCAACAAACATAACCCAAGAGAGTGACCGTATGAGCGAAACAAGTTGAGACCGTGCTGTAGTAGTGGTTTCAAATGCAGCATGCTGAAGTGAATTCAGTAATTCTTGTAATATGTTTTCTATCATTTGCATGCGATTATTTCTTTATTAGGGTGTAAACCAATGGTCACCCCGAAGGAACTCCAAAAAAACCTACACCATTCAAAAGGTGGGAGCAAGCTTTGCATCGCAAACATAGATAGCTCACTGCGAAATGCAAGGTCTATGAGGTCCAGTCTGAGAATGACGACATTGTAAAGCACTAACGTCATGTTTTGCCGGACAAGAAGCTTTTATCTCGTGCGGAAAGTGGGAGCTCGCGCGCGGTACTCATCCACGCTTGTTCTCAGAACTTCCAC